>DF240326.1:50601-96467 GCA_000507305.1 Breviolum minutum Mf 1.05b.01 | reverse complement strand
CAACAAGCAACAAGCAACAAGCAACAAGCAACAAGCAACAAGCAACAGCAGCAGCAGCAGCAGCAGCAACAACAACAACAACAACAACAACAACAACAACAACAGAAATGCACCATGGCCACCACCACCAAAAACCACCACCACTACCAGCAACAACAAGAAGTCAAAGAAGAAGGACAAAGTCAAACGAGTTCAGCTTTAAAAACATATCTCAAAGCTAGTTCCTGTTTCCCAACAAACACCATCACTGAAGACTCGAGTGGCATATTTTCAAGTCATCCCTGTTTCGTCCTCTTTCAACGAAAAACATACGGATGCGTTTGATTTGTACCGGTTGCCCTCCGAAAACACACAGACACAGGTTGCGGGTTGCCGTCCTCCAGCACACAGCACATATATTTCATCAGCTGACCATGAAAATCATGGCCTTCCATGATGTCCTCCATGGGTCGACAAATCGACAAATTCCCACGGAACAAATGGGTGTTTTCAAAAATGTTGAGGTACCCCAAAATGGATGGTTTATAATGGAAAACCCTATCAAAATGGATGATTTGGGGGTACCACTATTTTTGGAAACATCCAAATGATGCTTCACCCCTGAAGATTAACATGTTGCACATAATTCCCTCGAGGTTTGGAAGATCATGTTCCTTTCTAAATGGGTGATGGCTGTAGGTTCCAGCCGATCATCTTCCAGGGTGTAACCATTTAAAGGTTGGTATTTCATTCAACTGTTTGACAGTTATTTCTTTAAAATCCCGAGGTAAAGTAAAATATGTCTTCAACAGAATCATTTCTTATCCACTCTTCTCTATCTCATCTTGGTTCCACTGCCAAAACACAAAAAACCCGAGGTCTTATCCCTTTCAACACCCGCATGGGTCCTGTACAAGACTTCCAGTATCTGGCAACGCCTGCTGGCCGGGAGACACCCACTTTCACCAATCTTACACATGAAATCATTGAAACCATCCAAGCCAACACCATAAATGTTTATTTTTACATATCTTTACCAACATTCCATCAAATTGTGAGACAATCTAGATACAATGAGTTGAGATCAGCTTTGGAGGGGGTCCCAACCACAAAACAGCTGTTTTCCGTGTTCAAATCTCAAAAGCAGTTAGCAGCACTATGTCGAACCATGAAACAATTATACAATCCGAAGTCTGCTTTTTTCAGGCTCTACCAATAAAAAAAAACTCCCTAACCAAAAAAAGTTGCCAACCAAAAAAATATTCCCTAAGAATCCGTTTGTATGTCCTAAGGAAGGAATTACGCCGATCCATTCCTATACTTTTCGGATGGGTTTGGAACTCTCAATCCCAATCGATTGGGAGGGGTCTGGATTCTTATCAAATAGTCCATAGGCTGAAAAGTGGAATTGAAAAACATCGAAACAATAACAAAGCTCTGTAGAGGACAAATGACAGATCAACACATCGACCCAACTTCTGAAAGTTGGTCCAGATTCAACTGATGAAGTTGTAATGACGTATTAATGTATAATACATATATATATATCATATATGAATGTATATATATATATATACATATATGAATCTATATATTTGTATATTCAGTAATATATACTTTATATATTTGTATTTGTATTTGTCACATGTACATATATATATATATGTATATAATTATACATAAATACGAGTACTTGGTGATTAGACTGCTTGCTTTGCTGTTTCGTTTATACAAAAATAATATTGAACAGGAAGCACAAAAAAAACTGAACACGCCACCACTGGCATACACAAAAAACTGAACAAGCCTCAATGACCCACCTGTGAACCACCTTGCCGAACCCCTGGAAACCGCCCCCCCTTCCCCGCCATCAAGCAACCCATGACATCAAACCTCGCAAAGCAACGATGAAGGGCAAAATGATGGAAGAATGGATGGATTTCCAAATTCCGGAATTTGGGGGCAAAGTAGATGGATCTCAATGTAGGTTTAGCAGCCAAATTTCTTCCAAAATGGCCTAAAGATTCATATACATAGAGCCAGCATGAGCAGTGGAAACCAATGTTTGAAAAGGAACATCATCTTCCAAACTCCCATTTTGGGGCCCATGTTAAGGGTGTACCACATTCTCTAGTTCCATTGCTGGAAAAAAGCAAGAACCACTTATGAGTGATGTCTTTGTCCAAGGAACAATCGTGCCAAGATCGGTTCTGTGACTGCTGTCATGGCTTTCAACGATGGCCTGACAGGACAGTCAAGGATAGTTGGTTCCGGGGGATGGTTGGGTTCACAAGCAGCACTCAATGGTGAATACAGAATACCCCCTACTTATTGATATCTTATTGATAGTTGTTCATGGGTTTTTCATTGTAAATTCTGACCATATCTATATGACCCTTCCTCTTCAACAACTTTTTTTGTTTGTTTCGTCTCCATGAGAGAAAATTGGCAACTGCTGTTTGTTCTACCTTTTTCAATTGTGTTTTGCTTTGGTGGGTTCCCGCGGTCCTTTCATTCCTGTAGCAGTGAAGTGGGCTTTCTTACAACCCATTGAAATTGTTGAGGGTTTAAACATCCCGAAAGCACAGGTGAAACTAAAACACACAACCGGACACAGCGAAGCCTAATCAAGACATCAAACAACTATCCAATGTCTCAGTTTCAATCAGTTTCATATAACGTTGGGGATGTCATCGTTTTCATCACCAGTGTCAGCATACCTCAGCGAAATTCATGACACTGTTTGGTACGTACATTAATCTCAATGACACTGACTTGCAGATTGAAAACGGATGAGTAAAATATACTGTTAGTAAAGGATTTGTTGAAACCATGTTCCCCCAACAAAAAATCCACACAAAAAAACACCCAATCATGAAGCCATCATCCACCAACAAAACCCACCCAAGGAAGCCACCTTGCATCGGCCTGGAAAGGGTTTTCGGCATCAGAGGTGAACCACAAATCCCATAGCATCCATGTATGGTATATTTACCTACATTTACCACGAGATTCAACCAAATGTAGGTAAATATACCATACATGGATGCTATGGGAATATTTATTACATTTGGCTGCCGTGCCAACAAAAACTTGCATTTTCAATCAGACTCTCCAGTTTTTCCGAAAGTCGCAAACAATAACAGCTTGGCCTTCTGAGCAGTTGGCCTTTTGGCATGATCGTTTCTTGACTATCAAAGGCTTAGTTACATATTGATGCCTTCTCAAATAAATTGCTAGAAGCACACATGTGTGTGTGTGATATTAAAATACAATCCATTATTTTACAACAAAGATTATATTTAATGTTATCGTTCTATTTTATGCAAGAGGTACACTAGCAACTGGATTCACTTTGTATACTCCCACATCCCAAAATCATATTCCATAAAAGAAACATCTGCGGAAAAAAAACAGCCTCATTTGGATCCCAAGAAAACGCCCCCAAAAAAACAAACAAACTCAAACCTGGAAAAAAAAAAACAGCGTTTTCCACCAACCTTTTCTTCCAACAACTTCCGCCGCCTTCTTGTTGTGGCCAAAGACCAGCATTATCTTTGGCATGATGCGCATGTAAAAGGTCGGTTTCCCCGGCCACCAAGCCAAAAACACCTCGACGTAAAACAAACATATCCCATAGGATCCGTGTATGATACCCCCCCCCCAAAAAAAAAAAACTTGTCCCATGAAAATCAATGGTTGGATAACGTATTTCCCTATTGAGATAGTCCATTTTTTGGTGGGCACGTTCATTTTTTGGGGAGTGTATTTACCTACATTTACCACAAAAATCCACCATTCATGTACTGTAGGTAAATATACCAGTTGCATGGATCCTATGGGTATGCAGAAAGTCAAAGGTGTAGGAATCCACCTAAACTGACCGACAGTTTTTGGTAGTTTGACGGATGTTGGGCCATTTTTTTTCAAAGGTTCCTGTAGTTGAATAATGTTGGCTATGATTTTGAAGGTGGTGAACATGTTGTTGTAGCAATTATATACATGACGCGACTCTGGCCCCCCGTGTGCTTTGATGAGCTAACAATGGAACTGGTTTCATTAGTATTCAACGCTCACAATGGATGATTCATCCAAGTTTGACATGGGAGGACGTACTGAATGACAAAAGGTATTTACCAAAGTGCTGCTGGAAATGTTAGATACCTTCCATTATCTTGCCAAGAAAAAATCATCTCACTCACCAAAGCCTGCTGAAGCATGTCCATACTGACGATGCAAGGAGGTTGGGAAGTCAACCGTTGGAAAGCAGGAAACCAAATCCACAGTCAAAAACTCCCCACAACTCCATTGAACTAATTTGACAAAATGCTTGGTGAAAATTTGACCGTCAAATCAATTTTCTCGTCAATTCATAATATGGGAAACGGTCACTATTCCTGTGCATGTCCTGATACTCTATTGCTTCCTAGGATGACAAACCGCTAACTTCGACCTAATCATGAAATCAAACACATTGCATCTATTGCAATTCCCATAGGATCCATGGGACTGGTATAGTTTCCCACATGAATGGTGGATTTTTATGGAAAATGTAGGTGTAGGTAAATATACTTTACAGTAGGATCCTATGGGATTGATAAATCAGTTAGTTGAAACTTAATTCTTCACACAAAAATCAACCTTTCGGACCAAAAAACGGCAAATTGTGCACTGAGTTCCCCACCTTTACAACGTTCTTATCCTGACTGCGCAGCATGTTACATGCCTCACAACGTGGCAAAGAAACAACAGAAACAGCAAGGAAAAGGGGGACTCCGGTGGACCGATGTTTCATGAATGCTGAATTGAATGGAAAAAAATCAATCTAAGGGACATTTCTTGACCACATTGAGGTGGTAGGTCCAATTGAGGGTCCAAAAAATGAAGTTTGCCATAGCCATTCAGTTATAATTAAGATTGAAAAATCAAGAACTTAAGTCAAGTCTCCCTCGATGTGGGCATTGTGCCAAATAGCTCAGAGGCTTTTAACAGGCTAGGAAGGAAAAACAGCGACATAGTAAGAGCTGGCTTTGATTGGAAATTTCATGAGCTATTGAGCTTGAAGAATTTTCATGGACAATATGACTCTGCACAATGTGGGCACCCAACTGAAGAGGAGTCTTTTCTGACCTTTTTGCGATTTTTTTTGCCTTGGCCCTTCCCTTCATGGGGCAACATTTCAGACTACCCACCTCCGTAATACATATCACGTTTGCCTCTGCACAAACTACACGATGAGGCATTGAAACATAACGCCAAGACACCATGTTCAAGCTGGCTACCACTTCTTGGCCGTGAAAAGCATCAATGTCCTCAAGCAAGTCTTCAGGTCACTTCTGATGCATCAAACATCAAATCATATCATCTGCTCAGCTCTTCCTTGAGTACAATGGAACGATGCAAAAGAAAATGCTTGTGAATGTCATACATCAATTGAGTATTCCTCATTTTCAAGTGGAACTATGAAACGAATCTATCATATATATATATATTGCCTAAAACAAAACTAACAATCTTCCTGGTCACATTTCAGTGCCCTTACAGTACTTGGCAAAACTTACGTCCCTTGCTAAAGGTTTAACTTTTAGTAGTTTACATCTAAAACCCTACTAAACTTGAAAGGTCAAGTTGGTCCTTTTTGGGAACATCTCAGATTTGCTATGAGTATATGTGATGTTGGTGGTTTCCCCGAAATCCGCGGGTCAGCACTTGGAACGGACACTTTGCCCCGGAAATATCTAGATGTTCGTCATACCAACCTTGACTGGTTGGCAGTTAGCAGCTCGGATTTTTGAACCATCAACACCATGACCCTCGGCAATAAAATCTACAACACCTTCAAACATATCTGGGTACACCCTAGAGAATGAACGGCTGGACCCTAAACATCACCCAATTAAAAAGGAAAATCATCTTCCAAACCTCCTATCTTTAAGGGTTCCATCTTGATTTTCCAGGGTGTAATGGACTTTCTATACCTTCAAAAAAAAACAACAGAGTTTGTGGGCCATTTTGGTGGCAAAAATTCATGGATCCGAAAATGCATCATCTGAATCAACATCCAGCCCGCCTTCTGATCGGAACTTTGTAGTCTTCCCTTGAGGACGGCAAAGGGATATGCAGGGAAGGGATATGATAAAACCATATAACCTGGGTGCCACTGATAGATCAAAGAGCATAGAACTACGAACACATATCATATCACAATCTAAAATATATATATACACAAACATATCATGAATCATGATATGTAATTATTATTCCTATGTAATCAATTCATAGATAGATATCAATATTAGATATAAATCGTCAGATCGTTTTGTGATGAGGTGAAGTTGCCTAACTTCCATGTTGGATCTAGGAATCCTTTAGAAGCAGCAAGGCTTTTCAAAATCATGCACCAAACATCGACAAAGTTTACACTGTCGTTTTGCTAAGAGGTTCCCCACCATCTCCATTTCCACAATGTTCAGCAGCTGGGCAAGGATTTCGCTGTAGCCTGCAAGCAATATCGCAATGGGATTCCTATGGGCCTAGGGGTTAAAGTTAACACTGAAGCTGCGAACAATCTTAACATCAACATCCATTCCTTGTCCCGAAAGTAAAGCACCAAAATACGGGAAAAAATAGAGAAAACAGCGTTTTTTTTGGGCCTGGCCAAACTGGTCCCTTGTAACCACTGAAGAAACCTGGGGCCAACAACGGTGCGGTTGTTGCTTTTTTTTTTCGTTCTCAACGAGGTTGTTCAATTCCCTAAGCTTGTGTCACCCACTTCCATGATGGCAAGATATACATCCCCAAAAAAGGATTCATCAAACATCCACCTGCAACAGTAGCAGAAACAAAGGCATGTCTTTATGTGGAGGTGAATGGTGGTTCAGCCAACCACCCGTTTGAAGATCTGTGAGTTGTGTCACCTTTCCCAAATTCACCCAGTCAGATATGTTCATCTTTGTTGTTTGATTCGTCACAATATCCCAGATTGAAGTTGAAAACTCCACCCAGGCCCCAGGCCTCGTTGCGGTTCATCCTGGCACGATATCTTGGAAGAAAACATATCCCAACATCCTGAGATTCAAATCCCATAGCAACCTCCATGGGACGAACGGTATATTTATTACCGATTCGTGAATGGTTGAATCTCATGGGATCAATGTATAGGTAACTATACCAGTCCCATGGATGCTATGGGAATGTCATTTTCCACCATCAAAACACAACATGTTGATCCATGAGTTGTTGGTATTTTGACATATTTTCCCATTAAATGCCTCGCAAGGGAGACATGATCTTTACCGCTAAAGTTGCCAGCTCACCTGAGTCCGAGTCCCCAAAAAAAACACAGCAAAGAAATCCTCTCGGATTTAAGAGGAACCGACATAGTGATACTGTTGATGGTTCAGAAATCTCAAACAACCACCTGGGATGTAGAGAAACCTTGTAAATAATGGGAAAGTCAACTACCAACCTCAACTGGTTACTGTCGCCGGATTTCTGAACCATCAACAGTATCAGTTACGCTCCATGAAGATGCTGAACCCTTGCAGCAAAATTAAGATCACACATGGTCCATTTCATTACCCTGGTTGGGTAGTGCCTTATAGCCTTATAGACAAAATCCCTAAATAACATTAAATGTGCTGTGGTCTAAACTCCCTATGTTGGGGATGGTCATCCCACCTTTGATAGAAAATCCTTCTAATGGGTATATAAACCACTACTATTGGGTTGATGGCCATCCCCTATTATATGGAAATAGTGGGAGTTTATAGACCGGATGGCACAAATAGATAAGTGGCAAGGTATTATGACCCCTTCTTTTTAATTACCACAGTGGTTATTCTTGAAGCTCAATTTGGAAGTTTGAGAGACCCTTGGCCACAAGGGGCCCCGGATGGGCTAAAATCCCTGCTACAATAAAGTGTAGTAGATTTCCCTCCACATGGCTTCGTTTCGTAGCAACATATACCTTCTCAATTTAATTGTTTAGATCCTGGAAATGAAAAGGCCATGCGCTACTTGATTCTTAATGTGAACATGAAGTTGTGCAGTCTAGCTTGCGTGTACCAACAAAACAGAAGCACCACCAACAACAACAAACAACAAACAACCAACCAACCAACCAACCAACCAGCCAACCAACCAACCAACCAACCAACCAACCAGCCAACCAACCAACCAACCAACCAACCAACCAACCAAACAAACAAACAAACAAACAGACAAACAAATCACACAAACCAACAAACAAACAAACAAACCAACAAACAAACAAACAAACAAACAAACAAACAAATCAAACAAAACAAACAAACCAAACAAACCAAACAACTCGTTCTCGGCCTGTAGATTTTGTACACTCCGTGACCACTGCTCCATGAGGTAGCAAAGGGAAGTGTATCCAAATCCCTGGATCCCATCCGAAACGAAAATGTCCGGTGGTGCTGGGATCGACTGATTTTTCCCCTAGAAAAATGAACGAAAAAGTGTTTTTTCCCCCCCCCCAAAAAAAAAGGGGCCAAAATTATGCCATGTCAAAAGGAAATCTTGAAAAATATTCCCAACAAAAATCTGTTGGGGGGACATGTTTGTTTTTAGAGTATATTGTAAGATGATGCGGATCAAAAACAAAACACTTTGAAAGATCAATATGATTCTATACCCCCGAAAATGGACAAATGTTCCCTGAAAAGGGACGATTTTTTTAAGAACGTCTCATCTTCTACTTGTAGCCATCAATTTTCAGATGATATGTTAGTTTTCAATCAGGTAAGTGGATCAACGAAAAAGGCAAATCATACCATTCTTCTTTCACCCTTAGACAAGAAACATGCAAACATTGCAAAAATCCGCTCGCAGCAAAAAAAAATCTTGTTCAGGTCGAATACAATTGTACTTACTAGCCTTCCTTCCTACCTCGTTCATAGTGAAATCCTGCAAAACCAACTAAGGTAGTTTATCGTTAGGGTTTTTATATACATCCAAAAGGTGGAAACAGATCTGAAGCATCAATTAGGATGGACAACCTGGCCAAGCCTTCCAGATGTCCTTTTCCTATAAAATAATGAATGGTGTTTGATTTTTGGAAACAAGTCTGAATCCAATCTGGACAACCCGGAGATACATAATCAACATGTTCGAGAAATCGATAAAGAATGATGGCGCCTTTTAACTTTTCGTGCCAAAGATCGCCTATATCTTAGATAAGCTTCAACAAAAAATGGAATATGTTTTGGAGAAGTCATCTGATGGCATAGTAAAGGTACTGTTGATGGCTCAGAAATCTCAAATAACCACCTGGGATGTATAAAACCTTGTAAATAATGGGAAAAACTACCAACCTCAACTGGTTAGCCGGATTTTCTTCCATCAACAGTAGTAACATCATCAGTGCTATTGGCCACCGACGTCCAGCAACAAAGCAAACGCCTCTCTTGCCACCGCACAGTACCTCAAAGAGCCACAGCGACATTGGTCGCGACTTCCCGATGTGGGAAAGTTGTCCCCATAGGATCCACATATTGTATATGTGTTTACCTACGTTTAGTAGTTTTTTCTGATAATAAATGTAGCAAATATACCGAAAAATGGATCATCCTACAGAATCAGATTTGTCAGCTTGCTTTTTCCGTACTTTTGTCATTCTAGACAACGAATCATCACCGGGAATGAACAAAATCTGTATCCCAACAGAACATAACGGAACAACGAACGTCAAGGGAACCACTGCAAACCTCGGGTCCAATAGGAAACATACTCAAGGGCTACACCACCGAAGTTTGACATACATAGCCCCTGAAAAATGGTGGGAAAGGAAGACTACTTCCTTCCCTATTGGGAAAGGGGACTTTTCAGGGGAGAACTGTTAAACTTCTGGGGATATATATAGTCCACCCCATGAAGTAGATTTTCATACGTTGGCTGTAGAAGTTTTCCATAATAGTGACCGACTCAGACTCAAAGGTCTATCCTGATGTTGCACCATGATTAAGGTATTTATCACTCGGGATTTGAATGTTGGCTTTAGGTTTTAGGGTTTAGGCTACCCAACCACGTCATGCTTGAGTTACGCCTCTACCTGTTTTACAATACATGTTTGTGATGTCTGCTGTGGAGTGTTGGGAGCCAACTAATCAACTGTCAACTAACAACGCTCGAAATATATTATCGTATATATATATATATACAAACATACAATAGTACATACACATATATTGTTATCATGACGGGATATACATATATATATATATATATAAACATGAAATTTAAACTCAACACAAAACCAAAACAAACAACAACACTTACCTCAAACTCCAGACATCAACCACAACACATTACTAAACTTAACAAACAACCATCCCCCGTGCTTGCAAAACCTGGACTCCCTTACATCTCTCCAAGCTCTTCAGTGATGGGCTTCAACGCCTCAGCCAACTG
The DNA here is from genome assembly GCA_000507305.1 of Breviolum minutum Mf 1.05b.01. Lineage (NCBI taxonomy): Eukaryota > Dinophyceae > Suessiales > Symbiodiniaceae > Breviolum > Breviolum minutum. The sequence goes on along the minus strand of DF240326.1, from coordinate 86,051 downwards.
AGTTTAACAAGATGAGGACATGCTGAAATTCATAAGATGTTCAGCTGAAACCTTTTGCTAATTGGTGGTTTCACCCCCTTTGAAAAATATTAGTCAAAGTGGATCATTTCCCCAGGCAGGGGTAAACATAAAAAATATTTGAAACCACAATCTGATCCTAGCATGGCATTTTCGTGACGAATCAATCATTCGACTCTCTCGACATTGACCGGAAAGTTTGACCAAAAACCTAACAAACTCCTTTTGGTGAGTCAAATCTCGATGTTTTTCAACAAAAAACATTAACAAAAACATCTGGGTTTCCATGACAGGACCAAACTTGGGAGAATCGAAATGAGACAAAATGCCTCGGCAGCTGTGGAATTTGCACCCTGTGAAAAGCACCGCATCGAAATGAATGTGGAAGCGCTTTCAGGTCATACTCTTAGCAGGATATATATATATAATGTATATAAATCAAGAGAAACAACTCGCCATGAACATCACACAATTTTAAGATAGGTGATGCCACATAAACATATGGTCATAGTAGATTCTGATATTCCAAAAAGCATTACTACAGTCTGTTTGCTTCATTCATACTGATTAACTCTGTACTGACCATGCATCTCTTGCAATCCTTAGCTTCACATGTTTGTCAGGCACTAGTGCGCACTCAGGCACTTTTTTGGCTCTAGCCCATCTATGAAAGTTTCATCGTAGCTAACACATCTGGTCAACAAAGCAATGTTCTAATACAAACTGGTCACACAACTCAATGGTGCAAACATATCATGTATTCAATTCGACCCATTACCCTAATGTCATGGAAAAAAACAAATCTTCAAACTGTTGGATGTCCTTCCCACCCAACAAAACCAGGATCTCTTCCCGAATTCTGACGGGACTCCCCACGCACAAAGGACTCGACACGCCTTGGGCCGTTGGCGATCCAATGTGTTGGTGTGTATTGGGGCGTGTCAAAATTGCAAAATCACCCATTAAGTTGTCTACGGTGTTTATTTAAACGCATCTTTAAAAAAAAACAAACATTGCTTTTCTAGGGTTTTTAGTTGGTACTTGAAATGTGATTTGTGTTACACCATGCTGAAACCCAGAACAGTGCGTTGAGTACTGCTCTTTCAGGGCCAGTGACATTGGACCGGGTGATGTCAACAAGCTCCGAATTCCTGAAATAAAGGCATTCAGGGAAGAAATCCCATTTCTAATACAGTAGGGGTCATTATATACTATAAAGGGTGTTGTCAAAAATAGGGGTACCCCAGAATAGATGGTTTATAATGCAAAACCTTATCAAAATGGATGATTTGGGGGTACCACTATTTTCGGAAACACCCATAGATACTCGATATGTTGCCAGCCCAGACACTGCCCTACTAAGTCACCACAGTACCCATACCATTTCCATTGATTTGGATCCTCCCAAAGGAGGTAATTTTTTCTGGATCTCAGAATATATGATGTCTGTATACATACTCGCGCTTCTTTCCATGACATTCCCAATAGCAAACATATATACGTATATATATATATATCATATCCAAGTACTTCAAATTAAAATTTCCAAATTCCAACCAGGTAACCAGAAAAAACACTGATTTTCAAACTTCAAGTCCAACAAAAACATGTCTCTTCTTTTGAAACAAAAACGTCTCACCTTCCGTCCGAAATCTGCTCCGAAATCTTGGCCAAGTGACGGGTGGTGTGGATTTCGCTGCTGGCCATACTCGTGCTGCAGGGGATAAATGATCAGCTCCTGGCACGACACGTTTGACAACCGAGCGTGTTGATGATGTATATACACTCCCCAAGTTTAACATGGAACCTAAAAATGATGGTTTCCAAAGGAATCTCTTATTCCAGGGTACCATTTTCAGGTTCCATGTTAAACTTTGGGAGGGTAGTAGATCCTATCAAAAAGATGGTGATTTTGAAGTTACCATGTTAGTTTAGAAATGTTGGATTTCTTGAAGTAGTACATGTTAGACAATACAACAAAATCTCACAGCTTTTGTTATTGGGATTCCTTGAAATGGACAACTTACAATGGATACAAATTGGTCAGGTAGCCCATAGGATCCATGTATGGTACATTTACCTATATTTACATTAAAAATCAGGTAAATATACCAGTCCCATGGATCCTATGGGTAGAGAATTAAAACAGGAACAACTCTGAATTGGTCAACGAAGAGGTTCTGAGTTTCTGATCTGCCTTGGAACTTAGAAACCTTTCAGAACTTGCCGTTCAAAATAACAAACAGCATCACTTGAGAGGTTGCAAATGTACCAAATGCACCGAAGATCCACAAAAAAGAAAGCTGACATCACCTTGTCACAGTTTCTACTGCAGTAAACCTTCAAATGAAATAAAGCACTATATGCAACCCTGAAAACTAACATGACATGGGAAAATCCCCATTTTCAATAGGGAACACATCTTCAAATGGTGGGTTTTCCATTGCCATGTTAGTTTTTGGGGGGGTACATCTTTAATGGATAAACATTTTTGTTGATGAAGCAAACATTGACATAAGGCATTCACATCTAACCATCGACATCCCTCGGGCCATTGGAAGCCAAACAAAATCCATATGGCCCGGAAAAATCTGGGCAAAGTACTATAAATTTAAATCTTAAACCTGAATTAAGGGGATTTTAGGGGCATTCCCTTATGGTGACCTCGGCTGCGGTCGTTATAATTTGCCCAGAAATATGTCCAATGATTTTTTTAATATGAAATCAAACTCGAGATCTTATTATAATGCTTAGATGTTCGGTATTGATGATGATAAACACAATCATGTAACTATGTAACTACATCCCCCTGGAACCCCCACAGTTTGTTTCCTCTCCGCGTCCGTTCTCCTGAAGCATTCCAATGACCTTGTCTTCCAATGTCGGGTTCATTTCCGTCAGGTTCCTTCTGCCGTTGGATGGCCAAAACATGATAAGGGGACCATGAAGCTTCCACTATGTTCAATTCTGTTGATGGTGGAAAATCCTGCACCACCTGGGATGTATAAAACGTTGTAAATAATGGGATAAACTACCTCCCAACTGGTGCAGGATTTCAGCCATCAACAGTAGGAAATACATCCCGAAATGGTTTTGTGAGATTAGATTGCTCGATATTGGGATGTCGTAGACGACTGTGCTGGTTCTGATTCATAAAGGAAGACACTATTTACTAGTTGGTGGTTTCAACCCCTTTGAAAAATATCAGTCAAATTGGGAATCTTCCCCAGGTAGGGGTGAAAATAAAAAATCCTTGAAACCACCACCCAGGAATACATTATTTAGTTCCTCCAACTTGTATGCTTCTGAATGATAAACACTTTATGATTGACCGGGAGTCATATCAATCTCAAAAAGGAAGCCATGATTTTCATGACTTTCAATCCCCCAAAAAATCACAAAGCCAAGCATAGTATCTTAGGCACAAACCACAACAAACAAGTAAATGAAGCGACACAAAAACAACAAGAAAAGAAAAAAACATAATATCTCTTGGCTGGGGGTAGCCATTCAACAGACCCACCCCAATCTGCTAGTTGGAGGCCAGGGAAGTACACAACATAGCAAAGAAAATAGAGTGCAAGACCACGTAGCTTGCAATCATGTTCAATATGAACAATCCTGTCTGCTATTGATCACAGCACTAGGTTCACATATTCAACAACAAGTGCATTATATGATTGACCACATTGACGTCTATTTCTACATGTAAAAACAATAGAGTATCCTCTTTTGGCAAAGTAATGCTCATCATGTTTCATTACAAAAGGTACCAAAAGATACCAAAAGAATGTTGTTTCTTTTCCTTACTCGTGTTCAATTGTTTCATCTAGAATCTACCTTAGTCAGGCCTATAAACTGTTTTTGCCTACTTTATCCATCATTACTTGAATCAATCAAACTAGACACTTTTCAACATGTCCCGGGAGAAATAGTGGAGAAACACCAGGTGGTCAAGCACCATCAACTACTAGTACAACCTCTGGGTAGAAACCTCTGTACGGATCATTGGACTCTCCAATGGAAAGGTTTGAACCTTAAAGAAGCAGGTGTGGGCCTTGGGTCCTCAAGATGACGCCAGTGACTTAAGAGGTTTTCGGATACCAGTACTTAGGTTGCTGCATATTTGCATTTCCCATAGGATCCATGTATGGTATATTTACCTACATTTACCATAAAAATCAACCATTCATGTAGGTACAGGTACCGTTCGTCCCATGGATCCTATGGGATTTACATGGTTGCATCCACCAGATCCAACCGATTGGGGGGAAGATCCGTCAAATGCCCCTTCCAGAAAGTCCTCAGAAGTTTCATGCACTCTTCTCCGAGACTATGTTCTGGAATGACCTTGAGGACACATGAGCCAACGAAAAAAAACAAGCTTAGAGATCCGCATAATGGTTTATTCTAATCCACACATAACAGGGTAAAAATCCCCTGTAACGGTCTAAACAACCTGAGTTTTTTTCAGTGCTTGACATGGTTGTGTTTGGCTCATGGTTTCAAACAGAGGGTTACATGCTGATATCCGAGATATGTCACTGTGATCTATCTCGAGTAGTGTGCTGAAAGTCGTTTTGCTTATTTCATCTTATTTCCACTGTCCTCGTGCATACATGAATACTGTATACTATGTTCTTAAAGAGAAAAGAAACGATGGATCAAATAGGGAAAACAAAGCGCATTGGTGAAATACCAAATACATCCATATGGATGTTTCCGAAAATAGTCGTACCCCCAAATCATCCATTTTTAAAAGGCTTTTCCATTAGAAACCATCAATTTTGGGATACCCCTATTTTTGGAAACATCCATATACCAATCCAATTTTGGGCTCAGCTCTTTCACCCCCCTGGGAGTGTTGCTTAATATGTCTCCTGTGCATCCCGACAGACATCTTAGCCACGGCACGGTAGATGAGGATCTGTCCAATGGAAGTTGTGGTTGGTGCTGTTTTTAAATGTGTGCCTTACAACTTACAAATATGAATATGGACAAAGGTCAGCAAACAACATCTTTATCATTCAACCCAAAAAGTGGGAATAAACTGCACTGATTTTCATGATTGACCATCCTTGATATATCAGGACCAGTACTTAAAAAAACAATAAACCCAACACACTGCGACATGCGTAATCACAGCTTCACCCAGCAGTTTCAAGGGCTAGATTTGAATCATCACCATAAACCTGACAACATGAACTACTGCATGGCTCCCATGACAACTCTGGACTAGCCAGTGATTGAAAAAGCCATGGCGAACCATCCCAAAGTCGCCTATTTTCCAAGGTGTCAAAAGTCCCCACTTCTATAATATTCCATACTGGCAAATCATCCATTGCATCGACCCGCCACGCAATAATAGTCAGCACGAGGATTACCATGTTTAGTTGGGAAGCCCCAACTTAAACCTTTATAACATGCAGCTGTTGGTAGATTCAAGTCATCCGACTCAACACTGGGTCTCAAAAAAGTCGCGATTCGATGCATCAATGGCCTTCTGATTGGATCCTGTGACCTTTTCCGACAACGTCTTTGCATCCTGAAGATGAAGTTTTGTTTCATGTTCAGGTTTGGCAAAGGGAGGGGGACATTGAATCTACAACGACATGTTTTGTTGTTGTTGTTGTTGTTGCGGTTGTTGTTGCACTTGGTTTGCCTCCGTCATACATGAACTGATATCTAAAAGAAGACATCAAACTTGCATGTAGAAAACATATTATGTGAAGGCTCCATGACACTCACGATTAACTTACTTGAAGCACTTGAATATTCTGTGAATGAGCAACACATCTACGATCATGAAGCAAATACTGTTGATGGAAGAAATCCTGCACCACTTGATAGGTACAATAGTTAATCCCAGTATTTTACAGGTTTTCATACATGTCAGGTGGTTGGCCTTGGGATTTTTTGTCTATCAACAGTGTCACCGAAATAATGCCGAATTCGGTGCTTCAACGTTCTAATTCACAAACCGATTCAAGGCTAAAGTTCAACTTTCTAACCTTCAATCAATTGGGATCCTTCCATAAATTACACACCTGGTACCGTTGACAACGTTCAGAAATCCCCAAGGCCAACCACCGGTTGGATGGTGCTTAAATCCATTAAAATCCTGTAAATAGCGGGATAAACTATATATGAAACTCAACTGGATAGCCGGATTTCTGAACCATCAACAGTAGGTTTACAATGGAATGAAAAAAACACATCCAATCGTCACAAATGAACCCCAAATTTCTATTGACTGATTTGCAGGACCCATGCAAAAACACACTGACGCATAAAATGTATATTTCCAATCTCAACCTTACAACCTACTCCAAAATATTCAAAGGAATGCCTAACCTGACATCGCCAAATCCCAACATCACAGAGTTTCTCACAACATTGTGGCAGTTTCACAAAACACATTTTCATATCATATCATGTCACAGCTCAAACATTTCATGACAAATCAAAAATCCCTCCCAAGTCTCAATCGAGGCAGTCACAAGTGAAATACTCATGATGATATTGCGTATAGCCTTTTCATCTTGGGCATTTATTTGGCTGCCGAAAATTCGCAAGAATTCCAATTGTCCCCAAACCCATCGGTTCCGCATCCTCCAGCAAATCGCTGATCTGCTGTTGTGGTGACTTCTTGCCCTGCGAGAGATGCGGGAAAGGAAAGCGAGAACAACAAAAAACAAAAACACAACACACAGTGAGGTTTTGGCACGTGAACATCATGTGGGTCACCTCTAGAACCATCAAAATGATAAAATTTGCTGAAAATTTCTAATCATTCTTAGTTTTTCTTGTAAACGCTTTCTGATTCTGAAACACTTCAAATCAATGCTGACTGCAACGAGGTCAGATTTGTTTCTGTCAAAAAAACATCGGGGATATTCTCAGCATTGGTTGGTTTCAGGTTTCTTCTTTCAAGAGTCCTTTCAGATTCACCCGAAAAGAAGGTCCCGGCCAAGCGCTGGGTTCAAACCGAGCAACATACTGATCCAACAAATTGATGCTGGAAAGATACCCCAAATGGGCATCCATTGGACGAACGAACGGTATATGTACCGATCCATGAATTTCGTTGATTTTCGAGGTAAATGTGCATACGTAAATGTACCGTTCGTCCCATGGATGTTATGGGTACTGCCTTCGCATTCGTTTTTTTCAAGATATTACAAAGTTGAGAAGATCCCCCTATCCGACTCAAGCAGGTAACCCTGATTGGGGACACAGGGCTATCATTTGGAATTTCAAGTCAGGATTGACCCCGGGGAGGAGCGAAAATCCTCATTTCCAAAAGTCTGACATGGAACCTCTCAGTAAAAATGTCTGTTTTTTTTAGGTGTGTTTTCTGTTGTTGGAAAAAAAACATGCAGGACATGTCTGGCGGTTTCAGCTGTGTTTCTTTTTTCGTTCTTGGAATCCTGCCCCCAAAGCATTGCTTTTCTTGGAGAATTCTCATTTTTTCTCAACATTCCAAAACTATCCACTCCAAATCACACTGCTCAAAACTTTATACACTGCCATCTCTTCTTGAAATTGTGTTCACCAAAAATCCAAGCAACCCTCAACTAGTTGGTGGTTGAACCAACCCATTTCAAAAATATGATCGTCAAATTGGATCATTTCCCCACAAAATCGGGGTGAAAATTAAAAAAATAGGTGAAACCACCACCTAGTCTTCCCCCCCGATAATCAACCTTCAATGGAAAATGGGAACCAATAATTTCTTTCAGAAAGGTAAATATAACAAATACCAATGGAATCCACCACATACCCTCCCAAAGTTTAACATAGCCCCTGAAAAATGGCGGTTGGAAGACTACTTCCCTATTAAGAAGGTAACTTTTCAGGGGCTATGTTAAGCTTCCGGGGGGTAATTGTTTTTCATTTGCTATAATTACAATATATCAACCATATGAGGTTTGGGTGCTTCTCAACCATCGGTAGAATCCCACCAACCCATCAGCACCTGTGACAGCTCTCTCCTCAAATTGTCCTCAGGACTTCCAGAAATGGTGTATCGATTGGTGATTGAAATAGTCCAGGATGGATATTTCTTTAGTTTTTCATGAAAGTGCTTCAGTGATGTATTATATTTATAAAAGGGCACCAAAAAAGTACAATGTTTTTATCTTTGATTTCTGGTCAAGTGGGTACCATATATCTATAATTATTATATATCATGGATTTTGTCATTGGTCCTTACAATTTGGTCCGTAAATCTCTCCAGCGATACTAAGTCTTCATGAGTTATGGAGAATGGACCCCCTATAGCTTGATTCAAGGAGCCAACTCAGCTTGTCAACATGGAAACATACTGTTGATGCTTCAGAAATCCGGCGGTCACAAGTTGAGGTTGGTAGTTTATCTCATTATTTACAAGTCTTTTTTCACAACCCAGGTGGTGCAGGATTTCTTCCATCAACAGTATTATTGTTGTTTTTTTTTGCAATCTGAACTTCTACAAATCTGAAATCTGGATGGTTCCAATTGATGTGTCACCTCTTGTAGATAGACAAAACATCCCCGGATTATTCGGTGACCGGTGTATATATATAAGCTATATATTAATACCAAAAAACAGGGTATACATCGGTATACAAAACACCGTTCTTTTTGTTTTGGAATTGATCAAGAGAGCACAGATTGCATGCGGCAGCTACGTGGGAAGAAAAATACTATAGAAATACCAGCCACGAAAAGCGACATAAGATGTCACTGTCGTTCACAATCAGAAGTCACAACAAAACAAAGCTAGTTGGTGGTTTCAACCCACTTGAAAAATATGAGTCAAAATGGGAATCTTCCAAAATAGGGGTGAAAATAAAACATATTTGAAACCACCACCTGGAAAGCCTTGTTCTACTTCACCCGTGCGGTTCAACCATGTCTTTAACGTGGGTCATAGGCTCGTCAGCCGAGGGGCCATATCCACTTGGTGACACTGTGAGATGGTGTGAGTGAGCCTGGCAACAAGAAGGGCGGCAGCTCTTGAGATGATTAGCCCAATATAGCATGTATCTTTTATAATATCATATAATACATCATAAATGTACTATTATGTATTCTATGAATATCTGAATAGATACAATGTTACAAACATGAAATATAATGGTGTATATGTAAATATTTCTATTATGTATGGACAGAGAGATGACCCTTTATCAACACCTACCGCAACGTCAATTCGAGATTTTGAAATAACTTGAACAGTTGATTTCCATCAGTTCCATTCCCACACATTGTACACAAAAAAAGCAGCTCTGGAAGGACGTCACAATCAAGGGTGATGTTTAAATTAGCTTGCAAAAAAAAAGGTAACATGCTACAAAGGGTAACAGTGGAACATGCACAGTGAAATGAACTACCCTCCCTGACACCAACATAGCACCGAAAATAAGCCAAAACCCGAAAGGAAGGATCGTCTTCAAGCCATATAAACCGTCAATTTCTAGGACCGAACGTGTTTAGTTTCAGTAGTTTCAGGCAGGGTATATTGGCTCTCTCTTCCCCCCGGGAAGGCCATTAAGCCACGAAAAAAACACCTTTTACTTTCCATCCAATACTGGTTGCTTAATCGAGATCCTTATGTCATGGTTTATGATACAATCCCCAACTTAACTGGGTAGTATAATCCCTTCTATACACCCTAACGCACCAAGTTTTTTAGGATTGTTTCCCCTTATGATATCACCCTCTACACAACCAGGGGCCCATTTTTCATTGCTCCATTGAACCTCCCCCCACCGTTTTGTTCCACAAACAAACAACGCCTGGTAAGACCTGCAATACAAATCTGTGTAGAACTTTCATCTTTCAAGGCGCGAGCCTTAGGCGCAAAAAAAGGTGGACAATTCCTAGTATCCAGTTGTAAGAGGATCAATGGGAATGGTAGGTGGATTTTGCTATACCCCTGGCCCTAGGGCCCTAGGGATCCTGGCTCACCAAAACTGAGAATGGTTTCATGGAACCTAAATACCTTGTTGAGGTGATGAAGGACACCCCAATCATTATCTGACAAGGTGATTGGATCCCTGGGGCTAAGAATCCAGGTATGTCCGAAGAAAGGGATTACCGCTACATTCCTCTTCTAAGGATGGGATTGGAACCATGAATCCTTTTCTAGGGAGTGGACCGGATTCTTGGGGTAGATGTATATATACAGTTCTAATTTGCATATTAGGTTCTAAAGAATGGTACATGCTTTTGCAATTACAAGTACATATATAGAGAATATACCGAATACATTGATCCGAAACTTGGCAATACCAAAACGGTCAAAACGGTCCTCCTGAGTCTTCACACAAAATATTCTTGAAGTTCCCTGAAGACCGTCTTCTTATTCGCAGGACGAAAGACCTTGAGCCAGCCAAATCACGAGGGACACGATTTTCCCAGGTTGCGAAGACATTAGAGGATGGATTTGGCAACAAACAACCCAACAAACATATCAAACACATACTGTTGCTGGCTGAACATTTGCACCAAATACTGGTGCTAGCCCGTTCGTCAAATCAGTCAGGCTGTGTTGAAACTCAAAAAAATAGTAAAGATGAAACTCTGCTGAGGAGGAAATAAAATCTTAAATCACTTCCATACCGTACCGGGACAGTACACATATATCCGACGTCAATATCCTTAGGGTTTCACCATATTCACTTGCTTGTGTTCCTTTGATTGAAGAGAAGCAATCAACTCCTCCTCTCGTTGGAAATTTGAATGAAACACATCTATATAGATTTCACACACACAAAATGATTTATTATATAAACATATAACTACAGTGTAATTTCCACCCAACCGGAACTATATGCTCGCCAAATGTGCTCATCTTCTTCAACTTGTTTGGAGTGAACAGTGAACATGCAAAATCTGAACAAGCAAAACACCAGTGCAAAAAAAATCAGACACCACAAAGTATACTACTGGATTGGTGGTTTCAACCCCTTTGAAAAATATCAGTCAAAATGGGATTTTTTCCCAATTTCCGGGGTAAAAAGAAAAAATGTTTGAGTTGCCACCACAAAGTATATTCTGGATTGCTCAACAAAAACTGTTTCCCCTCATCACCGGATCGGATGATCCGAATGACTAACCTTTTTTGGGGAACCCCAACTGCACTCATCGCCGCCTTGCTACCAGTTTGTTCATCAGCCGCCTGGAGTCCATCAACACAAGAGTCTAATAAAACACCAACATACCCTTGGAGCATACCCCAGGAATCCCTAAACCCCCAAATGAAAGGAATTCCTTCATAAACCGTTGGTTGGGGGTCTGGGGTATGTTCCAGGGGTATGTTGGAAAATTCTTAGAAAGAGGTTCTCGTTGCATAGTACCAGGGCAACAACCCAAACGATGCAAATCTGTTATAGTCGTTGTTTCATATTTGTTCCACTAAATCCATGCCAAATGGGCCTAATATTTCTAAGATCCCACCCCATCACTTTAAAAAGAATCGCCCAGGCCGCATCACTTGAGAAGACTCCATTAAAACTGTTGTTTTCTCTCTAAATTCTCAAAAGGCAACAACAACAACAACAACAACAGCTCCCACTTCCAGCTAGTCCGTCCGAAAAAAACAAAAAACACATATACCTAGAACCCAACGAGCAACCTCTTTTTGGGGTGGTGGTTGCCCGGCACCATTTCATGGGTCAAATCTTCTAAAATATGTGTCATTTGGGTAGTTGTTGGTGCCTTAAAACCTTCTCGGCTGAGGGCCAGATCGTCCATAGCGCGTAAATTCAGAGCCATATGCTGGGCGGCCTCGGTTGCAACCATCATAGCAACGAAACCCCAACGGTGGCAACTCCCTAGGTAAATCGAAGTTAGGGATGATTCTACAAGAATCAAAGGGAAAATTGTTTTTTACCCTTGGGATGATACCCGAAAAATAATCAACCAAATACACACCCTATATAGTGGGTATTTATTAGGTATATCCCCTTGTGAAGGGCTCCTTGGGTATATGCCTATGAACAATTTAAGACTATAAAAAATGGACAAGAAGACAAATCTATCATTCCTTTGGCTACTCGATGTTTGGGAGCCATGGCCATATTGGCTCATTGAAGCGAGCCAAAACCCATCTTTATAAAGTCAACAAATACACTGTGTCTGTGTGTACTGTAAAAAATTGTTTCAATGAACAATTTCAATTCCACAGCCTTTTCCCCCCCTCCCAGAATAAAAGTAGGATAGCAAACTGCCTCCAAGTCTTTCTTTTGAAGGACAGCAAATTTGGAAACTTTTAGATATTGATAGGTCCGTGGAGAGAACCATTTAAGTTGGAGCTCTGGGAAACACACAATTTGCACATGTTCATGGATTGATTTCATATAGAAAAACAAATGCACAAACATAGGTAGATTCATATAGATATCATATAGATACTTTAGGAACAAGGATCATGTCAGTCTGTCTGACATATTCATATAGTTGTATATGTTGTATACGAGATGTATACGAGTTTACATCTAACATACATGATTCCAATCATCTACCAAATAACTTTGGTATCTCCCTTTACCTGCTATCATGCTGACAGAGCTAAATCACCAACCCCACCTGTCGTTGCTTCTCCATCTCACTGATGGGGATATCATCCAGTCTTCGAAGCCTCAACAAAAACAGGTCTTCAGGATGGACCATATGGAAGTTTAATGATGAACAAGCAAAATGAAACACAACATAGGAGATAATGACAATCACATCCTTCCGAATTTAAATTGTAATCTATTGTAACAGAGTGCTATGAACCATGATCATTTGAACATTTCCTTTATACTGAGCAGCCATAGTGTTGACCACAAATAGCAACACTTCGGTATGTCTCAAAATGAAGGGGGCCCCAACAATTGTCCATTTCTTGCTCCAAAAATAATCATTTTTCGGACTCCTAAAATTTGCATGACCTAATTGGAGGTTCAAAATGTTTCCTACTGTTGATGGCTGAAATCCTGCACCAGTTGAGGTTGGTAGTTTATCCCATCATTTACAAGGTTTTATATATCCCAGGTGGTTGTTTGGGATTTCTGAACCAATCAACAGTATGTTCTCATTATCTTCGCAAGCGATGAATCTTTGGGCCGCTATTCACATCTCTACTGATATCCCCAATAGATCATTGGAAAAAAACGACTCCAGCTCCCTCAAAACATGTCATATGCTTCAAGTTTGTTCGGTGCTACTTTCGAAGGGGGGAGGACCCAAGGATATTTATGAATATCAAAATATATCAAAATATGAACTATGGGTGAATGATCACATTTTACAAATCCCTGTGATAAAATAAAAAGACTGTTGCAGCCCGCTACCTTTGAGGGTGGCGTCACATGATGTCACTAACCATGGAGTTTCGAAGATATTCTTGGAAGAAATCAAGAACAAAAACAACTACCTGGGTGAATGACAAAACAACCAGTGATTTGCAGTCCCATTTGAGTGTGTGAATCACACGTTTTTTTGGGGGATGGGATTTTTGCAAAAAAACTGTCCTCAGTTTTCAGTTAGATTCCTGAAGTCTGAATCATCAACCATATTAAGATGGAAATGGTATCATGTACTATTTTTTTCTGGTTCAATAGATTTCTGGTTCGCATCAACCAAATGGCATCCTGAACACGTCATGTATCAAACAGCAGGTTCCAACACAGATGTTTCACATCAATCGCCAAGGTACAATGGAAGTTTTTGAAGACACAAAATTTGGTACCTCCAAATTTTCTCCACGGAGTCCGGAGTTGTTGGCAATTCGCTGAAATGTCTGTTTTGCTATATAGATGTGTTTTCACTAAGATCCCTCTAAAATCAAGGCAGTACGGTGTATGTACAAAAGTAGCTAAAAGAATAAACTGGCTAAATTGCACTCAGTGTAAGGTTAAAACCTCCAAGGTGGGCCCAAAGCCAGTTATAAGTAGGGTTTCAACTACATTTCTAGGGCCTTGTCAAAACGATGAAACCATGCTGGTGAATTTCAACAACTGTATCCTCATCACTCGCTGGATTAATACGGTTACCAGTTTTTTTTGGAAAAACCATTGGAAGGAAAATGACCCTAAGCTATCCGAAAGGTATCTATTTAATAATAGTCTATATAGCTATCCATAGGTCTGTATGGGTAGGTCCAAGATCTTTCTATACATGTAACTCAACCATGATTCATCGTCTGAGGTCATGTGAGGTCGTGCATGTTTTTGTTACACACGAGGATTTCCCCACTTCAGCGCACGCAGGGATGGTGCTACAAAAAGGATTGTCCTGCGAGGCAGTACCCAGGTACTCCAACTCCAGTTGTCAACATGGAAACATGGATTGTTCTTCAATCATAGGTCAATGCGTGAAGCTATGTAAACTTTTGGCCCACAATGGACATGCCATGACATGCCCCTTCAGAAACAAACAAAGCCTTTATATGTGATCTACACTTGTAGAATCTTTGCATAGAGGTCAAATGTCGATCATTTGTTTCTGGTTAGACTTACCAAAATCAACGTCGCACTGTCAACACAATAAGAACTGAAGGACTCTTGAATGTCCACTAAAACACAGAGTGTATTCCATCAAAGTCTCTAGACATGTTCATCTATCATCCCTTTTCTACCAAGTGAATTGGTGTGATTCACAGAAGTCTATATATGACTATATGGGTACCCCCAAAACACCCCAAAATGATCATTTTTAGTACGAAAACCAATGGTTGTTGGGGAGTTTCCCACCATTTTAGGAAACCCACGATATGTTAAAATTACGCCATTCCCTACTGTACTGCATGGAATCCGACCTAAACAAAAAAAACGAATCTTCCATCCCGACCACCTCAAAGTCGAGGAAGTGGGTTTTATTGACCCATCCCTAGGTGGAAAAATCCTGGAAAAATTAAATTCCCTATTAGTTGTCACATGAAAATCGGTTCGGATCGGTTCGGGGGTTCAACCGGTTGAAGATTTTGACGTCATTTCATTTCCCATAGAATTTACCCTGCTGATATCTTTACCTACATTTACCAAACATCAACCAGGACCCATGATCCTACATGAATCACACATCCCCTCTCAACGTTTGAGTTGAAAAAAAAATGGAACCTGAAAATAATGCATGATTCGCTTGTCCATCAGAATCTCCACAAATCTGCCATTCTTCAGGTGAGCGATCAAAACCCACCAGTGACATTCCATGAAATACTTATTCCTTAGTGGAGATCCTTATTCCTGAATGGTGGCTGATCATATCTATATATTTCCTATTATAATTGCTAGTTGGTGGTTTCAACCCACCTGAAAAATATTAGTCAAATTGGATCATTTCCCCAAATCGGGATGAAAATATAAAATATTTCAAACCACCATCTAGAATTGGCTAGTATGTCATCCCCTCTATAATCCAAACCAACCCCGAGGCGTGAGTCGTGAGTCCTTCAGTTTCAATGCCAAGTTATCAAAGTGAAAGAGATGCTGCGCGTCACGGAGATTGGACGGATTGGACCCCCGGATGTTGGGTTCAACGGTTGGGGTGGTTGGAGGTTTCCACAGGCATTGGTTTCCACATGTACTGTACATTTTGTTGCCAATTTTTTGAATGGCCAGTGTTGCCCGGCCTAAGGTTGTCATAAAAGAAATATGTGAAAATCCACAGGGTTGTAGATTTGGTCCTGAATCAAGCAAAGCCAAACCCTGAAAACCAATATTTTGATCTAGCTTGGTACCATCTGTGGCGGATGATGTTTCCGAACATGTTTTTTTGGGGACGAATCTGCAAGGTTGCATAACTATAGTTGTTCCTAATAATTTTTGTTTCAACAACCGAAATTGGTGAGTCGTGTTTTTCTTAGGATTCCCTGATCCGGAGTAAACATAACTCACACTGAGGGCTGACATCGAGTGTCACTTCACTCAAATTATGAACATCAATAGTCAAACACACATTTCAACAAAACAGCAAGATCAATGGAGGTGTCGCATGGTTCTTGAAGAATAGGTAGGCTTGGTAGGAATTTTCATCACTCATTTGGCAGTACTTATATCACCTATGTACTAGGTAAAGTCTCTGCCATATAGGGTACCAAGCTCTATGCTCCAAGCGATCAAAGCCTTGACACAGCCGACAAGAAAAGAAACCCCATTTGGTAGGGCACCGAAAGTTGCGGTACTATTTGGTGAACTTATGACAAGTTCACATCAATTTGATGGAAAATACTCAGATGTCTTGTTTCTTAATTGGAAGGTATTGAAATATCTGATCCACTTGGCTGACCCCAAAGTTGCTGACCCCAACTTGGGGCAATGCACCTGTAATTCTTTGTCAAGCTCGACAGCGGTGTACATGAACCTCCGTGGGTTTTTTTCGACGAAGCTGAAGCGAAACAAACCTTGCGGTTTTAGCAGCTGATCTGGCTACATCAATACCATTTTAACAACATGGAAAGGAAACAAAAATTCAAGAGGATTTCCACTCCTAAACTGTAACCGATACCCGAAATCCTCAAACCAACATGACACCTGTAAATTACATGCTCTATATTTTCCGTCATTCACCCAAGCTTTGCGATGAAATTTCCCTGAGTTGCGCCATTTGCTTTACGTCAGATGCACTGTAGTCTTGCCAAGATAAAGTTGCTGAAGACAAAGAATTGGACACAAGCTCTTCATGCAAAAAATCCGATGAACAATCGTATATATGTATATAGACATCAAAAACGCCAAAATTGAAAGATCTTGGAAAAAACTGGGTGAAAATTCATTTCACCAAGTTTAACAAAAAAGGTGTGACATTGCAGGAGGGCCCTCCCCATTCATCTCTTTTTGGAGTCAATCACATCAAGCACCCTCATACACCCCAGAAAACGAACGAATGTCCCCTCAAAAAGGGACTATCTTAATAGGGAATACATCTTCCAACCATTGATTTTCAGGAGACATGTTAGTTTTCAGGGGAGTAACCAATCACGGTTCATCATTTTCGCCAAAATTTTGGTGATGAGAAACAACTGCGGTTCCGCTGAGTTTTCCCGGACTGATTGTAGGAAAGGTCCAATTTCTTCAGGTTCTGGAGGTGAAAACACAACGATTCGACGGAACAATGGTGGCTTTTGGAGTCTTTTTGCGTCTTGAAAATTGTTACTTCTTTAAAAGAACAGTTAAGGTTGGAACTTGTTTCTCGAAAAAAACAAGTGAAAAGAATTTGTTAAACTTCATGTCATCCATGCATATTTTTTGTGAAGTGTCTGTCATTTTGTTTTGGGTAAAAAATAACATGTTACATCTGTTTTTTACACCTCCAAAACTATCCTCATCCAACTAGATTCTCACATGGGAAATCCCATTCTTCGTCAAAGCTGCAGCTATCCACATCTTCCCAAGCCACACTGCTCGAATACCAGTTCTGGAGGGGAAATCAACCATCTGCTCCCACATCTATCAAGATGTGTTGAGACATCTATCAATATCTATCTATAAATATACACACGTATATATAGAATTATGTATATACATTCTGTATGATTGTATGTGATTTACTGCTTTGATCTATCAATGTTTTTGTATCTATTGAGAATTCAACCTAAAATAGAGTACATAGACCTTGATTCTAAAATCCAAATCCGCTTTGGACCTTCTTTACCAGTCCAATGCCAACTGACCTCGGTATCAGCAGTATTATCATACCCTGTTATTCACAAAACCACACTGAGTACACCTCTAATTCCACCCAAAAAACCATCTCAGTACATTCTGATTACATCATTCCCCTCCGTTTAAATCTCAGGATGCTTTTCCTTTGATTACCCTCCCTGAAACTAACATTTTCGCCCCTAAAAATGGATGGTTGGAATACTACTTTCCTATTGGGGAGAAACATATTTTCAGAGGCGAACTGTTAGTTTCAGGGAGGGTAATCCATTTTTTGTTTTCGGGGATCAACCTGTTGACTAGCACCTTCACCCTCAATGAACCCAAGACCGAGGAACTGGAGATGCTTTCACGCCCATCAAGCCGGCACTAATGTCGTTGTGATCCAATAGTAACACCTGACGACCGAGCACCGAGGACAAAAATACAAATTAACAAAAAAAACTGGTCATCTTTCAATAGGGGTGGGCTATGATATCATGAGGTCATTGTTAACGAACACAAACATACTACCTATAATTGGATATATTATCATATACTCCGGAAGTTTAACCTAGCCCATGAAAAATGACCTTCCCAAAAAAAGGAACGTAGCTGTTCGATCATCATCAAGCCTCGCAGAATCTACCAAGGTTTGAACAAAAATATAGTTGGTGGTTTCAACCCATTTGAAAAATATTGGTCAAATTGGAAACCTTCCCCTAGTAGGGATGAAAATAAAAAATCTGTGAAACCACCACCTAGAAATGGTGTTGTTTTTTGGATTGTTGTTGGGGAAAATATGGCTCTTTGGAAGGGTTGAAGTGCTGCCAAAGCTGGATGTAAGAGGCCATTTCTCCAAGCCGAAATTAATTGATATCCTTCTGTCGGAATTGCCGGGCAGCTCAAAAAGATACAAAGAACCATGATAACTGGGGGACCATTTCTGGTAGGGAAAATTGGTTTCAGGCCCATTTGAATCAAAATTCCCATCCTTTTTTTTGGTTCATAATCCACTTACTTCAATCACATACAATCTTCCCAGAGCACCCATTTGTTTCAAGTCGATTTTCGTGAATTGTGTTGCAAGCAGATACTGTTGATGGTTCAGAAATCCCAAACAACCACCTGAGATGTATGATAAAAAAAACTGTAGATCATGTGATAAACTACCTACCTCAACTGGTGCTTGCCGGATTTCATCCATCTTAACAGTAACACCTAGCACTCGGTTCAGCCACCCGGGCGCCACCTCCAACTTTGGAAGGAGTTGCAGCATGGGAAGTGCCTGTGATTTCACTCCGCAGAACCGGTGGTTGAAAGCACAGCAATACTGTTGATGGTTCAGAAATCCGCCTAGGTTGGTAACCCCTATCTACCGTTATTTACATGGTTTTTAGCACCATCCCAGGTGGTGCAGAATTTCTTCCATCAACAGTACGATCTAGCATTTGGAAGTCAGTGCTACACTGCTACACATTTCTCGTGGTGTATATACACCTTCAAAATCAACAAACACCAATGATAAGACTGAATTTAGTTGACTATCACATATTTCATGCAACTGCCATTTTTTTTTGCAGGTATATTCAGCCTACTATAATGGTCAAAGTCCCCCCCTCCCCCCCCAAAAAAAACAGCCAAAAAAACATAACACCCATCAACCACAGGCGCAAACATCTAAAAGTTGACACCCCTGGAACCCCCTTCCCTTCGTGGCTCCAACGAAGTGGGGCCATCCGCCTCTAATTTGTTGTAACTCAGATCTAACCTCATGGCAAAACCAACAGATCTGTCAGTATAGTCAGCCGAGGTAAAAAAAAGTAGGAAATGCAGAAGGAAATGCACAGGATCTCATGTACAGGTCTTTGTTATGTGACGTTTTTTTCAAATGAGTCCTTTTACAAAGAATACTAAGCTACCTTTAGCCGAGCTATGTGAGGTTTCTCATCATCTGGGTGTGGTTTATACCTGGCAAAAAGGCATTTGAATTTGTTGGACCTCTAATTATGATTTATGCTTTATACATTTATACATGAAATATATTGAAATATTGGAGCCTTAACAACCCTGCCATAGATATATACCAATAAACACATATCAAACCATTGAAAATGTCAATGTATAGCTCATCATTTTCAAAATAAAATTAACAACCCATTACTGGCTCACCTTTTGGAACGAATCTTTGTTAATGGAATCCAAACATGTTGTTCCCAGGGAATGCATGTAGAATTGCATGTCTGAAACCTAGAGGAGTTTACTGGGTAAATATGATAGGTGATTGCACTAATGTATTAGAGCTTCACCCCAAAAATTCCAAGATCGGCTCTGAGATTCTGAGATTCGACATGCGACATGAGTCGAAAAACCCTTGGGTTTTCTACCCTCCAGAAAACTAACAGGAAAAGCCACTGCAAGTTGATGGTTGGAAGATGAATTTCCTTTTGAGATGGCCTATTTGCAGGGGCTGTCAAAACTAGCTCAGGATAATTGGCTTCAAACACCAAGACTTTCTCAAAAATCAGCAAAACTTGCGTTTATTTCAGGAGAAGATGTGTACAACCCGTTCCTCCCCTCATTTCCAAGTGACAAAAAATCAAAGCTGGCAATTATCCCAACCCAACCATTAGATTCCGCCAAAACTCCCCACGGAGCCACCCTATGTGATGTTTCAGTGGGATGCCCGGCTCTTTAAGTGCAGGTAACTTCAGGGAAAAACTCGTCCTGGCATACTTTTCACCAGGATCATCTCCGACATTGAAGCTTTTCATTTGGAAACTGTTGATCTACACCTGTAGCCCGTCTTGTTTGGTCGGTTTTGAAGGCATTCCCTTTTCCAAACTCCAACATGTTGGAGATCAATGAGTTGCATTTGACTCAAATAGAGGTCACTGCCATTCCGGATTTTCACTTCGCGTAGGACATGATCCATGGCAAACCTGATATGATCCACCAACCAATCCAAAATCCATGTGAGCAGGGACGAGGTCAAACTAGATAAAAACAAGAATGTGTATATATTTTATGTCGTTAATGGTGTGAGATATAACAGAACAAGAGTCTCCAATTTAGATCTGCCGATTTTTTCTTTTGGGTCTCACACTCACAATTCTAAGTTTGCAAAGATAGGAACATCAATTGAAAATCATAAGCATAAAATCGCCAGATCGCAGATCAACTGTGTTTGCAACGAATACTCCAAGCTCACCTAATCAGATTGGAAGATACCGTAGCTCCTACAACAGAACCTGTTTCACATACTATTTGCTCCTCTTGTAGGGTGGATTCGTGTCATTCTTTGGGTTTATTCCATGGGACTTGGATAATCCAAACGGATGCCTTGTAAGTCCAAGGAGAAAACTGTATCCCATAAAATTCATGTATGGTATATTTACCTGCATTTACCATACAAATCAACCAAATGTAGGTAAATATATCATAATTATATACATGGATCCTATATGGGATATGTTTTATTTTCATGTCATCTCAGTGGGTGTGTTCTTGATTGTGCTTGGAAAATCAGGACTCATTTCTCCCCGACCAAACCATGCCAGTGTTCACAGGAGGTTCTTTTTGAGTTTCAGCACCTCAACGGGGAGTGCCGTGTGCCGTGAAGAATGTCCATACCCTAAGAATCATGACATCTCAAAACTGCTGCTTTGGAGATCCTAAAACCCTGGGAAAAACAGAGTCAAACTTACCCCTCTTTTTTTTGGAGGGTCCAATGATTCTTAGGGTAGGAAAAGAAAAAGCAGCTACAAATTACAAAACATGTTAAATACATCTTGCAACATGCGGTATATGCCTCATGGAATGATCTGATTCGACTTCAAGACTTGACCTCAGTCTGTACATGTCAAAGTTACAGGACTAACTGTGGCTGGTATTTAAACAACTGGTGTATCTTTACATATCATATTTAAGCCTTCTCACCAAAAATACACTCCCTAAAAACGAACATAACCCCTCAAAATATGAATCTTTCGAATAGAAAAATCTCCTGGATTCCAGACTGTCTATGTTCAGGGCGGCGAACTGTGAGATCCAACAAAAACCAATCTGCCCAGATTACCCGCACCTGAAGAGATCCGAAAACCAAGATCCCTTGAGGTACGCCCGCCGACTTTAATTTCCTCGGCCAAGATCCCGAGAAAATCCGGGAAGTTCGGGTCACGTCCACCGCGTTTGGTTATATAAAATCGTATGATTAACATAAACCCATAGGATCCATGGGACTGGTATATTTACCTACATTTGGTTGATTTTCATGATATTCATGGTAAATATAGGTAAATATGCCAGACAGGGTCATTTTTGGGAAGGACTCCCTTCCAAAAAAACTAAGAATTTAGTGAGGCCCGTTTCGGTCGTTACAAATTGACTATGTGCTTCAGAAGTTATGAACGCCCGTTAGTCAACCTCGTGACAACCTCATGATCTTGGGTTGGGTTGTAAGTTTTGGAATGATTGCGCCCCCCAACTCTGCTATAGTACCCGGCTCCAAACCACGTGATTAGTGGGCAAGATTCAATATTCATGCTTCATGCATATTGCACCTGTTCCAAACAATTTCCTAGAATACCCTTTGATGGAAGAAATCCCAAACAACCACTTGGGATACAGAAAAACCTTGCAAATAATGGGATAAACTACCAACCTCAACTGGTTATCGCAGGATTTCTCCCAACCATCAACAGTAGCAAAGGTATGCCCTTAACGATTCCTGGAATCATTTCGAAGGACTGGAGACCCAACTCTATAAAAAGTCACCCATAGTTTTGGAGTTGTTTGAGCGAATTGTTTCATATAGTAAATATTAACATTATTGAAAAACCACCACGAAATTAAGAGACACACTTTTTTGCTGAAGCTTCCAAACTGATTTAGTCCTAAAATTATCAAATGTATGTGCTGCCGGAGATTTAAAAAAAATCGAGGCGTTTTAAACTCCCACCAGGCTATACCAGACCCATAGTTACCCCCCCACCGGACCGACCGTGTGGACGTTTTTTTTTTAAAGCTGCCTAGCAACCGACTGGTTCCGGCCAAGCAGTCTAATTCGGTCAGCGCATTTTCACTGGCCTTGGGGGCTGCCAGGGTCAAGGCCCGGTCATCCCACCTTCAATGGTGAATTGGGGGTATATGGCTGGGTGTTTCCAAAAATAGGGGTGTTTCCCCCAAAATGGATGGTGAAAATAATGGAAAACCCTGTTAAAATGGATGATTTGGGGGGTAAACCCACTATTTTTGGAAACATCCATAAAAACCCGATTCACTGTTGGGTTGATCAGTTTATCGTTTTTCCCCCTATGATACCCTATAGACATCCAGGACCATCAGGTGGTGGATGGCTGGATGTCTATAGGGATAGTGCACAAAAATTATCCGCATCTATGGCCTCATAGAGCCAACCGAAGTTCAAGATTGGATGTACCAATGCCTGATTACAGCTCTTCCCCACAAACTGGTGGAGGCTGTGATTTAACAAGGTCTACATATGTATTCCCTTGCATTCAAGATGCACGCCACTGTTGGTAGTGCAGCTTGGACCAGGGCAGGGAAGACTGAACACTGTTTGGTTCAACATGGTTTCCATGTGTGCGCCAATGTTCAATGTTGTTTTGACAAGAATATCCCTTTGCATCGTTGCAATTTGACAAAAAAACGCCGTTTCCTGGATGAAAAGAACAACAAAGCAAACAAAGGAACACAAAAGAGAGTGAGGAAGAGAGAAAGGAGTGGAATATGTCAGCCTTGTTCAGCATGAAAACAACAGCAAACATCATGAATAAACATGAACACATGCACTTTAAGCGGTGCTGTCTTCAGAGTGTGAGAATCAATCGACCTGATAAAGGATCACTTCACTTCTGTGTATATGTAAAATACACTTGCTGAAGCTGTAGCAAAATGGGTGAGACCGATCAATTCTATATATAATCCAGTGCGCGCTTTCATTTCTATGCAAAAAGGATTCTTAGAAAGCTTAGTGGGTGGGGATCATCCAACATGGTACAAACATAAAAAGATAGATATGTGATATGTATTGATATGTGTCCACAATCTACGCTGAGGACTGAGGACTCATGTGGATATACATGTGCAAAGAGATGGCAAACATCAACACAAGTTTCCCCCATTCATTGCTGAGAATCTATAGCACTTGTACTATACACAGGACGGGAACGGAGAAAGGCAACAGGGGCAAAAGGCAACAGATGTCTATTGCGGCTGTACCAATGCCTGATTACAGCTCTTCCCCACAAACTGGTGGAGGCTGTGATTTAACAAGGTCTACATATGTATTCCCTTGCATTCAAGATGCACGCCACTGGTTGGTAGTGCAGCTTGGACCAGGGCAGGGAAGACTGAACACTGTTTGGTTCAACATGGTTTCCATGTGTTCGCCAATGTTCAATGTTGTTTTGAAAAAACTATCCCTTTGCATCGTTGACGCAAAAACGCCGTTTCCTGGATGAAAAGAACAACAAAGCAAACAAAGGAAGACAAAAGAGAGCGAGGAAGAGAGAAAGGAGTGGAATATTTCAGCCTTGTTCAGCATGAAAACAACAGCAAACATCATGAATAAATATGAACACATGCATTTTAAGCGGTGCTGTCTTCAGAGTGTGAGAATCAATCGGCCTGATAAAGGATCACTTCACTTCTGTGTATATGTAGAATACAATTGCTGAAGCTGTAGCAAAATGGGTGAGACCGATCAATTCTATATATATAATCCAGTGCGCGCTTTCATTTCTATGCAAAAAGGATTCTTAGAAAACTTAGTGGGTGGGGATCATCCAACACGGTACGAACATTAAGAAATAGATGTGTGATATGTGTCCACAATCTACGCTGAGGACTGAGGACTCATCTGGAGATACATGTGCAAAGAGATGGCAAACATCAACACAAGTTTCCCCCATTCATTGCTGAGAATCTATAGCACTTGTACTATACACAGGACGGGAACGGAGAAAGGCAACAGATGTCTATTGCGGCTGTACCAATGCCTGATTACAGCTCTTCCCCACAAACTGGTGGAGGCTGTGATTTAACAAGGTCTACATATGTATTCCCTTGCATTCAAGATGCACGCCACTAATTGGTAGTGCAGCTTGGACCAGGGCAGGGAAGACTGAACACTGTTTGGTTCAACATGGTTTCCATGTGTGCGCCAATGTTCAATGTTGTTTTGACAAGAATATCCCTTTGCATCGTTGCAATTTGACAAAAAAACGCCGTTTCCTGGATGAAAAGAACAACAAAGCAAACAAAGGAAAACAAAAGAGAGTGAGGAAGAGAGAAAGGAGGGAATATTTCAGCTGTGTTCTCAACATGAAAACATTCGCATATACAATTAATTGCAACCATCAGAAAAAACTTATCAAGCGACTTGCCATTGCTTCACAACTCCCAAAATGAACTCTGGCGCTGTTTTCAAAGTCTTGAGTCATACCAATCGTCTAGTGGTATGTATTTACTCGAATGAACTATGAATGCTCTGGAATAAAACAGTGCGGTCCCCAAGCCTTGCTAAAAACCACAAATGTCATCATGTGCAATTGGGCATTGGAAAACAGCCATCCTCGTCTAAAGCCGTCTAAAACCTGACTAACATGACCACTGTTGATCCATCCTAGTTACAGCATATTTTTGGCATTGCGCCCATAAGGAACAAACCCAAAGATAAACTAAATGCGCTCGAGAAAAACGCTGGAATGGCGATTACCGCTACTCATATGCATGGGCCGCGCTGCTGCTGCTATTGTTGTTGATGTTGTTGCTGTTGTTATTACTGTTAAGACAAGCAAGGGCAAGCAACAAAAGAAAGAAGTACAAGTGGAGAAAAACGGACCAGGGTGGAGTCGAGCGACCACAGAAAGCTGGTCAAGGCCCATGAGGCTTTGTGCAAGGCTACGCCACACCCAAGAGGCAACTGGTCCTGCTGCATCTTCAGGGCCCACACATGCCATGACGGTGCGAGGCCGCAAATTACCATGTAGTGGTAGCGCTATGTGGCCCTAAGATGCTTGGCATCATGCGCTATTGCTATTGTTAATGTTGCTGTCGTTACTACTTTATTTCTATTATTGATGTTATAAGTTCCCATGGCTATTGTTAGTTTTGCTGTTGCTGTTGTTACTACTATTGATACCTGGTATTGTTGTTGTTGCTGCTGTTGTTTTCGCTTATTGTTGTTTTAGAATTTACACAAGACACGAGCACATCGTGTTTTCCATCAAACAGCCACTCCAAAAATCCTGGATTCTTGAGTCGCCCCACATCCAGACTGTGTAGGAAGGTCAAATCCTCGGCCGCGATCAGGTTGATGGTTGGTGGTTGATGGTTGGTGGTTGATGCTTGGTGTTGATGGTTGGAAGAGAATTTTTGTGAACCTAGCATTTGTCATAGGATCCATGTATGGTACATTTACCTACGTACATTTGGTTCATATTTATGGTAAATGTAGGTAAACATACCAGTCCCATGGATCCTTTGGTTTTGTGATTTTTTTGTTGTTGAAATCCGTTCTTGTTGGTTCGCTTCTTGTGGGAAGTTCCAAAAACGGGACAATCAGCTCCCAATGAAATTGGCAACTCTCCAAGATCAGCAACAACCAACAACCAACAACAGATAAAAACAACCACAACCAACAACCAACAACAACCACAACCAACAACCAACTACAAACATGATTTCCAACTTGCTTACCCAGTAGTTTCGAACTAACCCACCATTTTTTCTCAGGGATTTTTCACGCCCAAAAAAACCGATCCATCTCGCCAGTCACCAAACAACCCAAGTTTTGGCAATAACACCAAGCTGAGCAGTTGATGATTTCCACCCCCCGATTTCTGGAAAACTGAAAATCAAAGGTGCACCAACCAATTCATGACATTGGAAAAAAATCCTGCGAAAATCCCCTGAGTTTCAATAGGAAAAATGCATCTTCATTCATAGTGGATGTTCCATTTGTCATGTTGATTTTCGGAGAAAAGGGAAATCCACCAGACTCTTGGACAAAAGAAACACATGTCAACTAGCTAATGAAAAACCTTGTGACTCTGAAATATTGCTTGATATAAAATCCCTAAATAGAACCATTTCTATTTTGCAGCAACAAATCATCCTTCCCCTGAACAAAAACAGCAGCTATATCTAAAATCCTCAGGCTTTCGTATCCATCCAAGGGACAATCGGTTGCAATAGCAATCCCTGAAGCGTCTTCAGCTTAAACTCCTCGCGAGGATGAAACCTTTTCCCAGCGATCTCTTTTTAGCTTATGCGGTGTTTCCAGTTGTCAAGGAGATGACGACAATAGGGACTGTTTCAAAAAATGTTCTTATTTGGCTTGTGAAAATTGTGAATATTCATTTTTGTTTCACAAATGACTCACTCATCAATTTCAACTGATTCAAAATTCAAATTAACTCCGATTGATTCTGGCACTGTAGATCAATGATTCGTGACCCAAAAGTAGTAAACAATTATACAACATAGGTCCATATGATAAAAACAACTGCAGGATCTTTAGAATAGATGGATACTCTGAATCAGTCTGTTTCAATGATGATGAGTCAAACACGCGGACGAACAAGAACTAACAATCCGAGCCGATATCCAAAAATGACGAGTGGACTAGGATACCTCTATGTTGGGTCTTACTTTAGCATACTTTAGCGCTAGTCATTTCAACTCATCAGAAAAAATTGCTGTGAACGAAATATAGGAGAAATTTGGAAACCTTCCCAAGTGAAGTATGATTACCCTCCTAGGAACAAACATATCCCTTTTGGATTTTCCGCTTGATATCAGCTACTTGAAACGTTCAACAGTTTTTTTGAACATCTCCGCTTTTCAACTCCGGATGCCAAATTCCAACCGAGTCGGTGGCGGAGGATCCTCACTTCGGAAAGTCAAGTGTTGAAATCCACGTCGCCTGGGGTTGGATGATTTTTGCTTCTCTGATGTGTGCGTGTGTGTGTTATTTTTCGGAGAAAAATGCTTTGGACCTTGGAATAACACTGATATTTTATGATATTATGATATTATTTTTTCCCACCTTTGCAGAAACACAATAAGATTCAGTTGAAGCACACGAAAACACTGTGTCACACATCAAGTTTTTTTCTGGTGAAAGAAGAGCGTTTGTCAAAGGTGCTATTTAAATTGCCTTTTTGTTTCATCCAGGAAATTATCTGGCTCAATAACCCTTTCGAGCTGCAATTTTCCTGCTAGTGGTCATAAGACAAATCCCATAATCTGACAATTCAAACATCTCCCCCCCCCTCTACCTGTGCTCCCGAATCACATCCATGTATCATATGCCACCATTATTTTTCCCAGCATCCCATTGCCGAAATGGACCTCCACGCTTCCCCTCCAAAGATTTCGTTGAGAACATCCTCCGTGATGTCTTGAAAGGCACCGTTGGAATCCTTGCTCATTGGAATAACATCGGGATTGTTGGGCCGTTGCTTTGGTGTTTGGGGG
This sequence comes from Breviolum minutum Mf 1.05b.01, assembly GCA_000507305.1. NCBI lineage: Eukaryota > Dinophyceae > Suessiales > Symbiodiniaceae > Breviolum > Breviolum minutum. The sequence goes on along the minus strand of DF240326.1, from coordinate 57,915 downwards.
TTCTCCGGAACGATTGAATGGAGCTCAAATACTACTGTTGTTGGTTCAGAAATCCTGCGTTCACCAGTTGAGGTTGATAGTTTCTCCCATTACTTACAGGGTCTTAGCACCATCCCAGGTGGTTAGCTGGATTTCTGAACCATCAACAGTATATAGGTGCTCATTGGGATCCCAATTCCAAAGCCGAATACCAAACCGCCAATGCTGGGGATCAAGCACTAGAATTTCAATGAATCATCCAACGATGCGGGGCTGTAGCACATATTTACTCAGGTATATATATATATATACTCAGGTATATGTACAATGGAATATGCTTACAGTATATAGTCTCTATAAATATTATATATGATGCATTAGTATGTATTAGCATCATATGCAACCACAACAAAAACTCTTCAACGTCCATCATTCCGCTTGATTTCTGTTTTAGCTCAACATGATTGAAACCATCCTGACCCTCTTTCGACCTGCACTTGCTTCAAGCGAGCCAGGTGTTGTTTCCGAGCCTCCTTCGTTGCTTGGGCCGTGATAGATGGAACACCCACTTGATTGAACAAGAAACAAACAAACAAACAGACTATCCATCTGGAAGAGTCAAAGGATGTCTATACAAATAGAACTTATCTTAAGGGTTTTGAGGTCACTGTCATAAGTGAGAACTTGTGACAGTGAAACAAAAGCACAGGGCAAACATATGAAATGTGAAAACTCACCAGAAGAAACAACTCGTTGACGTATCAGAGCTAGCCAAACATCTTTCTTATTGAAAATAATATGTAATCAACATGTTGCCTTTGAATGCACCCATAAAATGCATGGGACTGGTATACCACATTTACCATAAACATCGACCATTCATGTGGGTAAATATACCATTGGATCCTATGAATGTGTTGTGAGATTTGCTTCAAATTGAAGCTTCAAGATTGGTCTTTTCAGTCACATTCTTTTAAATACATCCTCAAAAATTAACATAGCCCCTGAAAAATGATGGTTGGATACCTTTACTTTTGGTATGCTTTTCATGAAACATTATGTTGAAACTTCAGTGTACCCAATCTACCGCTTTTAATTATATTTGGGATATCTGATACCCCTTTTAACAATACTGTTTTGAGCCCTTGACCTCTAGAGCTTATACCTTGTATCCACCCTCCACCCAATATGCCAGCCACAACCAGAATTATTACATTTTTAGATATTTTTAGTAAGGAACCCCAACCTAAACCTGCATCATTTGCCACTGTTACAGTACTGGATGGCTCCCTGTAGATCCAATTTATACCTCTCCAGTCGTGGACTCCTCCTCCTCATCTTTCTCTGGGCCCTGGCGGCATCGTTCAATTTTGGAGGAAATATATGGAAAACTAGGAAACTCCTCGATTTAAAGGAAACAAATGGCGTTATTGTTGTCAAAACAAAAATATGAAACGCTTCCAAGGTAGTGTTTCTTTAAATAAGATCATCCATGGGAAGCCACAACTTCGATTTTTATGGGGTTATAAGTTATAATCCATATTGTTAGGATTTAAAACTTAAAACCTTCATTCTTCATGGTTTTGGGGGTCCAAAGGATCCTTGTTTTTCAAGTAACATCGAATTATCAACATGGGAAATTTCCAAAGAAAGGAAAGTTTCACCTTGGAAAAATAATCCCAAACAAGTTGGTTCCTTTAACAAAAATCGCAATGAGATGGGTCAAATATCAATCTATAGGTCAGTTGTGTTGATGTTGACAACATCTGTAGTATGTACAAATGGAGTTTCTGATTCATTTTGTTGGCAATTTTCCCATAGAGTTGTTCAACCAAGCAACATTTGAAAGTTCCTATCCTGAATATTTCATCAAACAGACTCCATTCAGACTCCAACAGCTCAACAGCTCCACCTTGAAAATGGAAGAAATCAAGGACATCCCGCCTGACCCAAGTGTCGAAGATTCATCAGATACGGGGGGGAAGCTGATAAAATGAACTGAAGGGGTGGGGGACCCTATGGGATTTGACCCCCGGAACTTGTAACCATCGAGTTTCGGGATGGTACTTGGGGACTGGTTTCCTGATATCAAAAATCACTAAACCTGGAAAATGACATGAAATGACACAAGTACGATGCGTTTGGAACAAAATTCAAAGCTCCTTTTTTTGGGGAGAAAAACCTGCAAAAGGATTGATAGCCCGAGGGGGTCCGAAAAGGGATTGATCATTTCAGTGATGCATCCATCAGCTGGCAAAAAAAAAATATACTAGTGACTCAAGACCTGCCCTGATATCGTTTCTTGATTCTTGATCACATGAGATCAGGATTCCTGATGGAACGTTGAGTGGAGAAACACAGATTCTCCCACTATTTTCAACAAACTCAAGTCAAAGATAGACTCACATCCTGGTACAATAGACTGTTTGAAAAATATATATGGAAGAAATCCTGCATGACCTGCGATTTACAAAACCCTGTAAATAATGAGATAAACTACCGACCTCAACTGGTGCAGGTTTTCTTCCATCAACAGTAGTTTCTTCATTCCTGTCATGGTGCTCCTCAGCACACCGTGGCATGAACAAATCATCGACCTGAAAAGTGAACTGTGAAAATGATTCAAGCAAACTGAAACCACCTACCAGTAAGTAGAGATATTGGTGTTTGGCTATCAGAAGTAAAACAAACACAGCACACACGAGCAGTACATGGAAGCGTAGTTATACATTATAATGTGTACATATTATATATATACAAATATTGATGTATCAAAAGAGTTTAAATGCTGATTACTATATTACTTATCTATAATTAGTACCTATACTTGAATACTGGTTAGATTTGGTTGTATTCTGAAACTGTGAGTTTTCACCACCATTTGGTGACCCAATGCGCCTCATTCATGGCGATCTTTCCCGAAGTCGTAGCTTTTGATGATGTTTGTTTAATGATTTCCAGGTCATGGTATTGGAGATGACATACTTTGAAGATGGAAACCTGTAGCATGTTGTTACTCTAAATGAATAATTTCCATACAAAATTGTCAAAACTGAATGCTGCATCTTGGCCAAACCAGTCATGCCCTTTGTAGGATTTTCCATGTGCTTAGCTTGATTTTTTCACATGTTTTAAAAAGAGTCAAAACTGCTTGGCAATTGCTTGTGCTGATCACATTGTAGAAGTAAACGCAACTACTAAAAGGCCCGAGACCAGCTGCTGAACCAGCGTCCCGGTTGTCACTCAATCACCAATACCATCGATATGTGCGGGCAAATGTGGTAGATACATTTTACTCTGCGTTGGACAGTTTCATTCCATCTTCACAACGTAGATTGTCAAATAATGGCAGTGCTCCTCCTCATTCCAAGAAACTTGCAATGATTCTTGCATGGAAGCTCGTTTCGCTGGGTTTCCAAAAAATCGCCAACATCCATTACCTAGTCTTCATCATTTTGACCCATCTCTACCAACCCTCCGTCAATAAACCTGGCAATTTTGATCTTACCTTTCATGGTTTAGTGTCCGGCTGTTTCTCCTACGCTACTGGGTAATTCACACCGGCCCCTAGTCCGCAAGAAAACGGATATATATGGCTCAAGATTCCAAGAACTATACGCACATACAATCATTATAGCATCACATAAGTATTTGCATGACATCTTGTCTACACAACAAAAACAAGAACAGAACATGCATTTAGCCAAGTGTTTCAAGTGGAGCTAGGAAATTTCCAATGAATTCGTTTGAATACTTTTGCTCTCAATAAGACTTTTGAATGATTTCCAACCTTCTTGGCGCTTCTCATTATCTGAGCCATACCGCTTAAAACAACACCCCTTCAAGCTCACTTGGTGGAGTCTTTGAAGAGCCAACAAACTCAAAACCTCAAATGGATTCAAATGGCATATGCCAGGAATATGAGGCATTCACAATCCTTTCCTGGCACAACTTCGTTGATACCAGCCACAACTGTGAACAAAATCCTTGGGGAATACCTACTGCAAAGTATCTTCAAAGCTCATAGCTATAACTTCCTTCCATTCCATCGACTCAACCATGGAGTGGAAGGAGAAACCTCCAGAATCACCATGGAACACTGAACTCCGGGTGAATAAGGCCTTTGCTAAAGGAAATCATCTCCTGGTTTGTTGCTTCACCTAATTACTATGAATGAGTTAATCACTGTTTTTGAGAGTTGAATTGAAACAACTCTCTGATATTTTTAACAAACACAATCAAAATGTGAACTGTGGAATATAATATTTCCAGCTGCAATTTGTTGCTTCTGAGAGGCGATCTTGATGTATCTAAGATACATGTTTCTATATTCTATGCATTCAAATATAAAATATACTGTAGTATACATGCAATTAATTCATCTGAATATTACTGACAATTGCAAAACATTTGCCTTCTTGTTACTTGTTCCTCTTTACATCCACCTCTCACAGGGGGTGCTTCATGAAAACCCCATCTTCAGTGTTCTCCAAGAGGTCTTTGGCGATTCACCCCATCTTTGTGCATGGGCAGGTCTGTAATCTCCATGCAAAGGGTGGCAGTAATCCCATCCTCCCAAGGTATCAAAAAATCTGGAAAATGTCCACGTCGGAGAGTCTTGTGCCGACGCCATCCGTCCAATATCGATCCACGCCGGATCGCTTCCAATCCGGCCCCGCAAGGTGTTTGTGGACACCAACAGTGGGGCAGCTAGTCCAGAGCTACAGGCTCTGCACAAAAAACAGGAAGAGCTCTCAAACAAAAGTTGACATCCTACAGATTGGATTGCCAATATGATGGTTCCGCAATTGGTCTAGTGACTGTTTTTGGCTTATGTCCAACACTATCATCAACATCAACGTCAACAGCGGCATATAATTGTGTCATTGCTGTTGTTGTTTGCCTGTTTGGTTGCCTGAATTTGCTTGGTTTGTTGGGTTGGGGATTGGGAGATCGGGGACACGGCTAATGCTCTTGCTGTTCTTGTTGTTGCCATTGGGATTGATGTTGCCGTTGTTAGTTTTTTGTTGTTCGTCTAATTATTATCATCATGTTTCTTCTAAGTTGTGTTCTTGTTGTCGTTGTTGATTGCTGGTGGTTGTTGCTGCCGTTTGTTCATACAAATTCCCAAATCGTCAGTCTCTTACACAGTTGCAATTTCTGCTATTCAATCTTATGATTGAGAGGTCGAAACAGGACAGCATCATTTCTTCCCCTGCATCTGATTCCCAAGCAATCCAGGAAGAGCTGCTCTTTGCACATCCTTGGTTCACGAAAAATGGGCACCGAGATACCGGTGCCAACTTGGGGTAGAATTAACAAGCGATTTTTTTGTGACAACCATGAACAACTATCAAACTCATCCAACCCAATTTCCCAAAACAATAACAGTTTTGGGTGGAACTGTCCAGGCATGTCTTGGAAAATCAAACAAGTCATACATGTTAATGGTTTATTAATAATCCCTCTGTATGGAAAGTCTGGCATTTTACAAGGTTATTAATAACCCCCCGGTATGGACAGTCTGGCATTTTACAAGGGCAAAAAATCCTGCAATGGAAACCAGTGGCCGTGGAACCACGCCGTCGCGGATGAGAACCACAACGAGACGGTGACAACGACGAAAGCAAGAACAACAAAAAACAAGAACAGCAAGAACAGGAACAACAACAACAACAACAACAAGAACAACAAGGGCAGCAACAACAACAACAACAACAACAACATCGACAACAACAAAAACAACATGCAACCAATGGCTAAAGACCAGCAACAAAATGAGCAACCAACAACCGACAACGACGACAACATCAAGAGGAACGTCGTCAACAGCAACACCAAGAAGAAGAAGAAGAAGAAGAAGAAGAACAACGACAACGACAACAGCAACGAAAACAACAACAACAACAACAACAACAACAACAACAAGAACAACAATAACAAGAACAAAAACAACAACAAGAAGAACAGAAAAAAAAGAAACATAATGACAATAATAATAGTAGCAGCAATGACAAATAAACTATTATAGAAATAGTAATACAAACGCATTCTGCCATCAAACGCTAAAAACAACAAACATGTAGAGACCAAATCATCCAAAGAAAAATCATCAAGACCTCGGCAACTTGAGATACAAATCAATCCCACTTACATTAACAATATAGGCAAAAATCACCATCCAACAAAAATTTTTTTCTTTGAAAAAAACAACAACAAAAACATCACTGCCAATGCCAAAAAAGGTGTCCTTCACCGCCGTCGTGGCAACATCAGGCATCATCTCTTCGGAGGAATTGGCCCCATGGCTTGGCCGTGGCAACAAGCATCGGAGCAACGAGCGTCGAAGACCTGTGACTTCACCGGCAGCAGCCAAATCCTTGGGAGGCCAAGGTGTCGAGGCCGGCACCCAGTTCCGTTTCTGTTTTAGTGGATGAAATCCCTGCAGGTAACTCACCGGTTGGATGGACGTAAGTTTTCAATTTGTTTCGTAAATAATGGTATAGATATATAAACTATACCGACCCTCAACTGGTAACAATTTGCCGGAAAAAATGGCTGAAAAATCAATTACGGTATGTATTGGTAAAAATATGGGCCCTTTACTATACTAACTTACCAAACTTGAAGGTAGCAACCACTTGGAGAGTTTTTCTTGGGGATCCACCTGTTTGGAGTCCGTTTTGGGATCCACCGAATCTCCCGCGGGATTTCCCGTTTTACCGAATCCCGGCTTTTTGATACGTATGGGAAAAGGTGACAACGGTGACATGGAAATTCCCAGTCGACTGGGGCCACATTTCTGAGTACTGGAGAAAGAAAGTTTGCGTATCTTTTGTCTGGTAGAAGCTATATATACCCTTTTGCTTAGGATGTTACCCCCTTCCAAGGATTTCAATAAGACCACCAGGTGGACTGTCATTTTTCCTGATAAATTCTGCTGTTTCCGTCACAACAATCATGTAACTTTTCGTGGTTCACTGACCTTCATTCTTTCCAGGTGCAGGATAGCCTTAAGCTACGAGTAGCCACATGGGGAAATGGGTCACATGTGACCATTTTGTCAGGTGCAAATGTCATAAAACCGCAGTCACGTCAGGATAAAACAGACTGAGATGTGATGTTTTCCCACGCAGTCTACATCATTCACTTGGAAAAATGTCTCACGACTGTAATATTCCATATGACCATATTGATCACAAATTAAGATGAATATCATTAGAAGCATAAACATGTAAAATATATAAGCAAAAATTATGTAATATAATATATATATATATACGCCCAAACCGGGACGTTCGCCGACCCGACAGTACAGCGTTTTGAGCTGTTTTT
>DF240326.1:29318-49956 GCA_000507305.1 Breviolum minutum Mf 1.05b.01 | reverse complement strand
AAAATGCAAAAAAAAAGAGTCCAAAAGCCAAAACTCGGCCCGGCAAAAAGGGCACGAAAGCGCGTAAGGGGTGCGTTTCAGGGTCGGCGAACGTCCCGGTTTGCGGGTATATATATATATATATGACAAACTCCCTTGCAGGCAACATGAAAATTTCCAGTTTTTGGAACACAACAACCGTTGTTCCATCCATCCAAGACCAAGCTGCGTCATAGGCAGCACAAAACTTTCTTCTGACGGCTTGAGCATGAACTCTTTGGATATGTTGATGCATGGTGTCCTTTTGCAACAAATCCACCTGAAGATTCCGAAAAAAAATGCATCTCGCCTCCAATATAATCAATGTTTGTGTATATCAGTGGAAATATTTAATACATACACAAATCAATCCTGTCACTGTACTACAAGAAATGTACCTACATCACATACATCACACCAAATTTGACTCATCCAATATAACATATTAAATATATAACTCTTAATATGGGTTTCTATACCTTCATTGGGATTCAAGCGGTTCAGGATTTTTCCACAAAACTTCATTGGAGTCATCCCATCCAGGAGCGGCAGTTGGGAACATGACTTTCCTTTCCGATTAGTGGGATATGTTCATTCCCTCAAGGGTATATATATATATAATTATATATGTGTACATATATAGATATGAAAGATATATATATATATATAAATTAATATACATGCATGAATATGTATATGACCTATCAACATGACACAAATATAGTGTCTACACAGTACAAAGTACACTAACATCCTGCAAGTTTTTTTCTGCAGGTTGCAATCATGTCCACCTTCCCAGACTTCACTCCGAGCTTAAGTCAAAATTATGGACAAATGGCTGTTAAATAAGGATACAGGATATGAGGTTACATCTTATCATCTTCTTTCATATGTATTTCATAGGGAAATGTTCAATTTCAATGCTTCCCAGAATGTATATATGCTATAATTCTATAATTCCATAGATATGTTTTATAGAAATATCATGTCCGCACTACAACGAGATTAGTATATATCATTATATCATGCAAACAAATACTTCAATCAATCCTCTTCAAAGTTTGTGTGGGTGGTGGGGCCATGTCCTTACATAGGCGGCGCCAGCATCTACCGTTACGGTGCCAGGATACTGCTTGAACATCTCCAACATCAGCAGGCATCCATGAACACAAAAGGCGACGTGCAGCGGTATCGCTGAGCTTAGAATCTGCCACCTGTCATCGTCTGTCATCCCACATCCCAAGCATCCAAAATATGACACAACTTCCGAACAAGTTGCAATCCAAAGGATTTTGGTATAAAAATGTTCTCAAAAACCCACAACTTGTTGGCCCCCTTTTAGAGGCCATCTGAATATTATCGATCATCATAATCATCATCATCGTCATCATCATCATCATCATCATCATCGTCATCGTCATCATCATCATTTTCATCATCATCATCATCATCATCATCATCATCATCATCATCATTTTCATCATCATCATCATCATCATCAAGAAAACCAAGAAAACCACCAACACCAACCACATGAATCCAGCCTGCAAATCCTTGATCCATCGACTTTCCAACAATCGTCGCTTCAAGCGCCAATAGAAATATTTTCGACTTTGGGACCAATGAAGACCTCAGCCGTTGGATTTGGGCTGCTGTGGATTTTTCGGCAAACAAAAACTACATAAAACTACCATCCTTCAAAGCACAACGGAAAGGAGCCATGATGACACAAAGATTAGCATTGAATTAAACATAGTTGACATGAGATGAAACATACATTCAAGGAATGAGACATCATCAAACCTGAATAAAATCAACCATCTCACACATCTTTGGTCATTGCGATTGTCGCGCACTGATTTCTTCTCCAGGAGACTCTCACGTACAGCACCAACTGCCTTCATGCGCCCTGCACGGTCGTGAAGATCAGCATATTCACAAGCCACTTGCGTGTAGAGTGGTTGAAGCATCTCTTCTCGACGCTGGATCTCCTTAAAGGAGTTGGGGAATGAATCAAAGCAAAACAATTTATGATCATATTGGATTTTCTGGAATTCTTAAAACTCTATGAACTCTGAATTTGCTGAATGACCTGAGAGGCATTTTTGGAATATGGTTTAATGGATTTTGCCAAACAAATTCAACCGTTGAACCCTTGGAGTTGCTGATGATGAAGAACACTCCCATGGAGATATCACCGTCTGTTTTATGAAAATTCATTTTTGGGTACCTTTTTGTGCTATATGTTCATTATACGAAAATGTTGGGAAAATCGCTTCTTCGATTGTTTACAACATCATTGGAGAGCTATCATGTTTTCAGAAGCGTTGTGGCTATGCCAAGCAGGTCACAATTGTCACAAGAACCTGGAGTCTCATCGGTCAGAACCTTTGGCTAAGTCCGTTGGAAAGAGTGTACTCAATGTGTACCTCCGTGAACTTATATATCAACCTACGTATCTCCTATCTGCTCAACCCCCAAAAAAAGGGGATTCCTGAGTCACATGGCATCAAGTGGGCCTTGACATGGTACAAATTGTCGGTGAGTCGTGAGATAAAGTATGATAATAAAGTGATGCCTCCCACAATAACGGACCTACCATGACCTACCCACTACCCACACATGTGAATTACGAGTTTGAACTTCAGAACCCAACCCAACTTTGTTTTGCATCTTTAACGGCTAAAAACGGCCCCCATCTTTTGCAACGGTTTGAAAAAACACCACGGCGCCCCCCCTTTGACCAAGATTCTTGACGCAGCTCTTCGTTGGGGCCCGAAGTTTTCAGTTTCTCATCCATATCAATCAACTTTTGATCGAGGCGATGCATCATTTCCACCTTCGAAACTGAGGCTGTCATGGTTGATATATGCAGTGAAACATCAGTTAGGATGATGGATGATAAATGATGAATGATGAATGATGAATGGTGGGTGACAAATAATGATGATGATGATGATGATGATGATGATGATGATGATGATGATGATGATGATGATGACGACTGTGATGATGATGATGATGATGATGATGATGATGATGATGATGATGATGATGACGATGAAGGTGATGACGATAGGATAATGATGATGATGATGATGATGATGATGATGATGATGATGACGATGACAATGACGATGAATATGACGATGATGATGATCATGATGATGAGGATGAGGATGATGATGATGATGATGATGATGATGATGATGATGATGATGATGATGATGATGATGATGATGATCATGATGAGGATGACAAGGATGAGGATGATGATGAGGATGATGGATGATGGATGATGGATGATGGAAAAATCTTATTTATCTACTATATACGAGTAGTATGTTTATCCTGTCTTGATTTAGGGCTTCATGACGCTTCATGCATCGAGAACACTAGCACCAACACGGACCATCCTGGGAGGGGGATCATCTCCATGTTGCCATACACATAAATCCACAAGAGTGGGATTTCAATATGGCAACCCAATTTACCAATATTAATGTTTTTGTGGTGCCTCTGACAAGCAAATTTTGAGACCCAACATGAAAACGTTTGTGGGATTTTTGTTGAGTCAGGAGTGAAGCTCATGAAAGCTGATTAAAAACGAAAGTGAAGATGTTTTTGCAACTCTCTTGTTCCAAAACGACCACTTCAAAGTTGCTCAAGGGATGTTTTGACCGTGGAAATCTCATCTGAGATCATCGATGGGCCATGGGGTTTATTTGGGGACCGAAGACAACTTGATGGAATCCAACCCCTCATCCAAGACCCAATAAAGAACAAAAAACGGGGCCATGGGGGTAAGATCATTCAACAACACAACACCCAATTAATTGACATTGCAAGTGTCAAAACATAAATCTCTTTGATGAAATTGCGAACAACACTATCATCTTGAATCTTCACCAAAACTACCCAGTGTTGCCAAACGTATTCGAAATTCATCCTCCAAAATAGCCTAGTGACTCGTTGTTTGGCACGGAATTTCACTTCAACAATACCAGCAGGCTCCAAAATACCACCCCGGCTGTCTTCATCTGCATACATTTCCATGACATCAGGATTGATAGTTGGATCCACTACAACCCATGAACCACCACGAAGTTCTCCTTCAGGTGGGATGTAAATGAAGACTGGATGCTTGTAGTCTACCAAGGCATCCACAATCTGTGCTCCAAATTTCAATACTTCTCCATACATATCACGAGTACCACCAGAGAATCCTCGCCAATTGGCGAAAATCATTAAGGGAAGATTCTCGCCTACATTGAAGTCTCGAATAGCTGTGGCAGTTTTGAAGGCGCTATCAGGAAACCAAACTTGTCCCGCTTGAGGCTCTACGATTTCTCTGCTTTCAGGATTTCCAGGATCAGCAGGAATCCTCCTTTCCACGTTTCTGGTCTCAACAGCTATCACTCCCATAGGAATGCCACCCAAGCGTGCACGGCCAACAACCACACTTCGGCCCCAACCAGCCATGTATTCAACAAAGCTTCCTTTGTCAAAGAAACCAGACATCCACTTGCCTGTCATCTGCCATCTTTGCATCAACCCATCTGGAAACAACAGGAAAACTTTATGAAAACTTCCACATGTCGTTCCTCATCTTCCATGTCCTGTTGATCTAAAAAATATACATCTGGTCGAAGCAAATGTCATATATGCATCAAACAAAAATGATGCATTCTCACAAGCAATATGAACTGGATCAGGTCAACAAATGCTATCTTGAAAAACACAAACATAATCTATATAGTTGGTGGTTGAACCAAACCCATCTGAAACAAATATGATCGTCAAAATGAGTTCATCTTCCCCAATTTTCGGGGTGAAAATAAAAAATAAATATTTGAAGTTTCACCACCTAGATGGTGGTTTCCAAAAAATAATGGTACCCCCAAATCATCCCATTTTTAATAGGGATTTCCATTATAAACCATCCATTTTGGTGTACCCCCATTTTAGGAAACACCTAGATCTATAACGCCCTGTTACCACTCTCTGCAGCTCCAGTCAGCATATGTCGTGGATCATAGGGTTGTTTTGTTGGTCGGAAGTCCACCAAACGATCGATAGGATCCATTGCAGCTATGGATTGTGGCATAGACCAGGTATCCTAGGATGACAACAACAAAACTAGTTGCTGGTTTCAACCTAATTGATAAATATGCTGGTCAAATTGGATCATCTCCCCAAGCAGGGGTGAACATAAAAAATATTCAAAACCACCACCGAGAAAAAATATCTAAATTAAAAACCATTGCACTGTTCAGATGTTCGGTAGGTATTTTCAAATGATATGTATGTTCAGATATGTTTGTTTTCTACTAGAAGTATACTGTATGAAACTCCTGCCTTTCCTTCACATTCGAAGCTCGCATGTGTAAACTTGATAACTTCTATATCAATTGATCATGGCAAATGTAGGGACCATCATTTGACCGTCCTTACTATTGCACGATACCTGTCGCTTGCATGCCCATAGTCCAAATTCACTCTGACAAATCATGCCTGAAACACACACACACACAACTTGTTAACACACCAATCTACCATTTTTTTTTTCGGAAGCAGTTTATATCACAAGTTAACATGTTACACCAAAATTATCTAGATAATCAAAGCATCTCTGGGAACAAAGGAGAGCCACTTCACAATTGCTTCCGCTCCTTCTTGATCGTTTTGCACCAGTTGATGAGTGATACCATTAGGCACCATGATCTGGGGTCCACCCAGCTGATCCTGCGAAAAGTAAACCTTGGTGCCATGTGCCATCATCACAGGACGGTCAACAAAACACATCGTTTGTGTTTGAAGTGGTGTGGTTTGGATGTCTTTGGTGTTGGGCAAAATCCCCATCAACCTCAATTTACATACAAATATATTTGGTGCACCCGACACAAGAAACCGCTCATTACATTTGAATACACTTGAACTTTGTACTAAGAAACATGGACATCCTACTCTCATAACAAGTAAATACCTCAGCGCATGTTGAAGTTTCCCAACAAGAACATGCAGCATAGTCAGCATACGTTTCAAAACCTGATCTTGAAGTATCTAGATATATATAGAGCAAAAACCCGCATTAAACCGAGAAACGTTCTTCCCCAGCAACTTGTTCAATGCTCCATAGCCAGTAAGCACCAAGGGTCCATCGACTGATTGGATCACACGTTGTCCCAAACGATTCAAGTAGGCACCGATACCCACAGATCGACCAGTGACATAGGACAAAGTGAAGATATCCTGGATTTACAACAGCTATCTCTTGAAGCTAATCTTGTAGCAACGAGAGTGCAGGTTCAATGGGAATCCATGGATACCCTACTTGGAGGCATCATCCCAGTAAGTGGCTAATAACCACGGTTAGTATGTAAGTAACCGAAGGATCGGGTTGTGGGACCCTTTCCAAATGGCCATGTTTCATGGCTTCGAAATGGGGGCGGGGTGGAATCTGATCACCAACCCATACCTTTCTTAGTTGACAAAATGCTGCTGCTTATCCCAACAGCTCGTCCATGCTGTCCTCATGCTAGTTGAAAGTGAAACAGTATTGTCCCCAACCTCAAGAATGATCATGACACCACCATCATTGATAGAACACATCTGCCAAAAGAAGTACATGACATGATACTGACCACATCACACCACATCACCATCATCATCATCCTTTTCATCCTATTCTTCAGAATTGTGAATCATGAATCATGAATCATGAATCATGAATAATCATCATCATCATCATCATCATCATCATCATCATCATCATCATCATCATCATCATCATCATCATCATCATCTCCCCGCCTGATATGCTCTGCTGGTCTCGCCCGCAATCAACCCGCTGCCCTGCAAATTTTCCACGCCAATGCCACCGGAAATCGAACCTTGGTTTAACAGTTTAAATGGAAGACTGGCAGCAACATCCGATGGTATTCATGATGTGAATCAGATGGAGGTTGCCTCAACGACTCTTCAACTAGCTACTGCTGTCAAGCTACTACGATGTCCTGAATGAATTGAAACATATATCAAAATTGTCCTGCAGTCCTGCTAAAAAAATGGCACAACGATGTTTGTCAACATTGAAAAGTCAAGAAATGACACAATATTCAACAGCAACAGCTTCGTATGGCTCAATGATGTTGAAAGTAGGTTTCATTGTTACTGTCAGCCCAAAAATCATCAACACTCGCTGTTTTCATTGGCAGGTTCCAATGTAGTGGCAATCAAAATTGCTTCTTGGGGTACCAAAAAATCTAAACCAAGCAATCCAAGGATTGACATTCACCCCAGGTTTTTTGGTTACCATTTGCAACACAGAAAGTCATGAAAGTCGGACCGGCTCCTTGATGAAAATTGCTTCCGTAAATCTCTGTTGTCTTCCTTTCTCAAGAAAATCAACACATATTAAGCCGTTATAATGCCACAAGCTGTAAACAGCATTCATCAAAAATCTTCATGTGGCCGTGTTTACCCAAGGGGTTGGTTGCGTTTAATATATATCCATTCCTTCCACCAACGTTGCTGTAACCCCAAGGCCCAAGTAACTCAATCCCTGACCAACCACGGCATCCAAGGCATAGCCAACACCGGGAACAAATTTGCCGATCACGGCGCCACTGGGGAAGCTGGTAAAATCTGCTTCTGTCAAGTAGAGGTAGTCGAAGCCCTGAAGGGAGACACATGTAGCAAAGATGATGCATTGAAGATTTTTGGTGTGTCTACTTTCAAAAAACATAATATATATTATATATACATAATGTAAATATCATGTTGTTTTGTGCCAGGAATATTTAAGAGTATAAAAACTTGAAAAGTGGTACTTCAAAAATAAACATCCTCTACAAAAATTGCTTGGGCCCAAGCAATAGAAGCAAGCTGCAAGGACCAAAGGGTACCATCTTAACATATCTAGTTGGTAACTTCGTGTCCGATGCTCGTTAAATTGGATCATTTCTCCAAGTGGGCCAAGTCTGGGTGAAAATACAACATATTTGAAGCCACCACCCAAACAACCACCTGGGATGTATAAAACCCTGCAAAAAAAAAGAATAAACTACCTAGTGCAGAATTAACTGATACAGGATTTCCTCCATCAACAGTATCATTGAAATTGCTTCACCCCAATGCTACCCCCTAAAAACATCCCGCAACAAGCATCCCTTTTGGCGCCTTGGACGGATCAGCTTCATCTTTCCAATGGACACGGATTTTAGGCATGATTTCTTCCACCAAGCCGACCCGTGCACCACTGTTGCAAGCGATAAAGACACGTGGTAAGCCACGTTGGCGGGCGTATTCGCTGGCTTTCTTGAAGAAATGATCTTCAGCAACACCAAAGGAACCTTCCAATGGATCAGGTTTTGCTTCACGAAACGTGAGGGAAACGAATTCAAACAAAAGTTCAAAGGGCCAACAACTACTGTACTGTTTTACCATACATCTGTTCATTTTGCAAACGAAATCCACATCATGGATTGTAGTGTGAGTGTCTACTATGGAATCTATCGTCAACTTTGTTTGGACAACAAAGACAAAAGCCATCCAATCTTTCAAACAATGGCGGCATTGATGATACTTCATGAACTTCAACAGGATGCTGAAATTCCACCCTTCCTCAACCTTTACAAGCTGACAAATTGAGATATAAATCCCAGCTCCAATTTTCGAAAAGTAACCACTAACTTTAAATACACAGTTTTTCACACCTCTCAATTCTGACATCCCCAGTTTTACTCATCCTGCCACCCATCCATGCCAGGTTGGAACCCAACCTGCTTGGTGTGTAACATCATTGGCAATCAACACCACTGAGCGTCCTTCAGGAAACTCCGGACTATGCAGCAGCAATCGCCAAGCCAACATTCCCAGCTTGGGAGTACTTGGACTCGGACCCACCGCTTCCACCATGTGACCATTAACCTCATTGGCTTCGATGCACGGGCATTTATCGAACAAAAGACAGGGGTCATTATATGACACAAAAACCCAACTAATGCACTTTTGTCCCAGAAAAATCCCTCAAAAATCATCATAGATTTGGATTGTTTGGATCCACCCCAATATAGGTAATCTATCAATTGCCCGAAATCAAATCCCTGGAAATTTTCAACCCAGGCATTTTTCACCCAAGCGACATTCAAAGACAAGACTGAAGCCTTCAACACTTCCTTGGGGCCCACCGATGGCTTGTTCCCATGGGAAACCGCCGATTTCCATTCTTTCACCAAGGCGGCCTGGAAAAGGCGGTAGTGTCTTTCCAATGAATCAGCGGAAACAAAAATCATGTTCGGAAAGGCAGGACATGGGTGTTTCCTCAAATGGTGGTACTCCAAAATGGATGGTTTATAATGGAAAAGCCTATTAAAATTGATGATTTGGGGGTAAGTGCCACTATTTTTGGAAACACCCATATGTTTGTAGATGTTTAACACTAACTGCAAAGGAAAAACCCCAAAAAATCAATTCGGGAAGTAACAAGATGTACCTCAGTTGTTTTTTTGCTTGGAGACAACATCTTACATACATGGTTTTATTACGTTTTTGCTTTGAGACTTCTTTCATCAGCCAAAATGGATTCTCAATCGCTTGTGAAACTAGATAAACTTGAATATACTTTGCAGACTATGCATGATCATCCAAGAATTCTCACAAAAATAGGGCTCTCTCCCTCCGCTATTTTCCCTTCCAAACTATCCACCAAATCTATATCCCCACAAAAAACAAAGCAACACATCATCAAACTCACCTTTAACATGCTTCAAAAAACTCAACTCAACCCAATTCATCAATATAAAAACAGCTCAACCATACTGTTGATGATTCAGAAATCCTGCTAACCAGTTGATGTTGGTATATACATGCCATGTGGTTGTTTGGGATTTCTGAACCATCAACAGTATCATATTTTTCTTGGCACAATTTTTATGCACCCTTCCCTCACCAATCAACCACCTGCCTCCAACAAACCCAAGAATTCGGGTGCATAGGTGGATCCTGCTTTCCGCGCCGCTGCGCGGCGAGCGCGTAGATCCAGATCCGCACGAGGTTCTGGGGCACGTTGCTGGCCACTGGTGAGGTCCTACCAACTGGGTGGAGCAAAGGTGTGGTTTTGAGGTTGAGGGTTGAGGTGTGGGTGGCCTGTCCTTGTTGTGTCTTTTTTGTTTTGATGGATATAAAATGATATATAGTTGTCTGCGGTAGGTTTAGTGGAAAAGCATGAGAAGTGGATGTATGCACAAATCTATATAATCTTATGTGATACTGAAATATAGCAGAGAGTATATAATAGATTTTGAATACTATAGGCTATAGGTGAATTCTATCGAGGTTGTCGAAAAATCATGCATAGTTGTGTATCACATTGCGAGTGACCCTGGCTCCCTCTTGCGCGAGGATTTCAATGATTTCAAGAAGTTTCAAATCATTTTTGCGGACAGTTGCAAGTGAGAATGAAGAAGGATGCTTGCGGGAATGGGACTAAGGAGATATACCATAATTCAAACAAAGAAATTGATAGATATTCTATCTCTTGTATTATTGTACCTATTCCTGTAAAACAACTGCAACAAACAAACCTTAATAACTTAATAGATAATATGTACCAGTATCACGTTTCTATATTATATATGAGTCCTTTCCAACAAAACAAAATCTAATAACTAAAACCATCACACTATCTAAACACCCACAGTCAACCTCAAACACTCAAGCACCACTCCTGCCATTTTGCCGGCATTCCAGTAACAGGATCCACTTGTTCCAACATGCCAGTACATTTCCTTGGTTAAAAAAAAATATCAAAATTACCGTTTTTAAAGGACCTGGAATGATGTCTATATATAAGTTGGAGCAGTTGCGAGGTTTCTATGCTCAATTTTAATATGTATATATATATATGTGGTTTATATATAATGTTGTGTCTTGTAGTAGCATTACTTTTCTCTGAATTTGTGTGATATATACTTTCCACAAATCTCATCAAATCTCCCAATTTCATCCAATTTCCTGAGTTTGTCAGGTTCGGTTGGGAGGATATCCCGCAACTAAACCACCAATTGGGAGCAAATCAGTCCGGTGACATTCCCTTCATGGGGTTTTGCTTGATAGGTTTGATCAACCTGGCATATACAAAAGTATGTTTCAGATTTCGGCCCAAGAAAGTACAAGGGAACATGTCAAAAGGTTGCTTCAGGAATGATTGGGTAATTTCCAATGTCATCATTTGCTCAGGACGAACCCTAGCAGAAACCATGAACAAACATATCATACTCTGTTTTTGTTTGATTGCAGTTCATTCAGTCGTTGATCGGGGAAAAAACACCACTTTGAAATGACTGGACCAACCAGAGTTGCAATTCTCACGTCCCAACAGCATGTCAAAATGGATTTGCTTGTCACACTCGCAAATTGACAATATGCATATATACATATATAATATATGATATATGTATATATAAACGCGTGTTCCTGAACTGGTGGAGGTTGCCTTTATGTCGTTGGTTTAGAGCTAAATGCAGACGTGGCATTTTGAAACCATCTTCTAATGCAAGTAGAGCCACAACAAAAATGATCACATGATCAGGAAGTGGCTACTACATTCACTCTAACAGCGTAGAAGTTCATTTTTATGTTTCTATAGTCATCATGAGTACTGTATTGTTATTATCAACATTATCACCATCTTACTTGTGTTATCATTCTATTTTATCCTATCTATTATCATTAGCTATGTTCATTATTTTCAATACACCTCTGTGAAACAAATATCGGAACTCACCAAATGCCCATGTCCTCAAAGGGTTTATTTAAGGCGATCTTAGGCAGGATTCTCTGTCGTGTTTGTGGATTTGATTTCTGGTGGGAAGATGTTTTGTGCAACAAAAACAAAAAACTAACAAACGCTTCCACAAAAGTCCTTTTTCGAACATAACATGTTTCACCAAGCCATTTGCGAAACATAGCACTTTTTTGAACGGAAAACATCTTCCGAGCCATTCTTCACACCAAAAGTCATATACTTCTCATGACCTGCAGTGGTGCTGAACCGCAGAACGCCTTGACAACCAGAAGTTTCTGAACCCAAACGTACCTGCGCGCTGGAGAAGCGCGAAGGGGCGAAGGGGATGGAAGCATAGTCAGATCTCAAGTTTTTTATTTTCCTTTCTCGAGTTCAGGAACTAAATGATACTAACAACCTTATGACAACAACAAAACAGCTAGAATGGAATGTTTAGAATCGAAAAAAATAGCTTATACCATACTACACCATCTTAGTTTCTTTTTTGTATTTACAGAATATGATATGTCTATATCTATTCAAAATCTATTCTATACAAATTGTACAGTGTATGAATGGCTTTATTCGCTGTTTCTGACATATAATTACAGTATCGTTACGAAAGGTTGGTTGATACACGAACAGGTACATTAATTCTCCAACACATCTCCATCGAGCCCAGCATTGCAGCTAGTTGGAGTTACATGGAAATGTCTTGTCCAGTAGCCAACGTCCCAACAGAATTAGAAAACCGGCTGGAAGCAATCACAACAACACAATTCCGGACGAAACATATCAATTCCATACAGAAGTATATGATGGTTCATGATCATCCAAAACATGTGAGTTTGATAAACTGTCCACTCTTTTTAAATACCATTTTGGCCAGTGCCCTAAGAGAATCTAAGATGTGCACGTCGCAACCACCACCGCTCCCTAATAGCCAACAGCCTTGATGGTAATTTCATCCACCCAAAGTCCTGCCAAACAACGTTTTTGTCGTTGGGACGTTTTTTGGAGGATTTTCTAATCCTCAACATGGGAAGATTTGTGAATATAACCAATGATACAGTAATTTTCCTTTATCTAAATTGGTTGATCTATGTTGATCTTGTACTTCAAGTTGATGGTTTCTTCTTTTTTCTTGACATACCATGTTGGATGATGTATCAAATAAAATCATCATGAAAATGGATGTGCGATGAATTGCCCGAGGGTTGCCTTGTTCGAAGAGACTCAGCAGAATCCCCAAACCAAAAATGCGAGCAAGAATCAGTCATACTCAGCTGATGAGTCTCAAGGTGAGAACTGAATGTATAATTTTACGATACGGCACTATCAATCAACAAAAGCATACAACATCAGTCAACATCAAACATCATAGCGGCATGTCCAACCATGTCAGTAGAATATAAAAACCAAACAAACAAACAAACAAACAAACAAACAAACAAACAAACAAACAAAACAAAACAAAACAAAACAAAACAAAACAAACACAAACAAAACGAACACAAACTGTCAAACTTGAAACGAAAAACACACCAACGCCCAAACAAGACTCCTTGTAGTAATGCACCATGTCTTGCCACAAACTCTCGTGTGAAGGCTTCCAACAAAGCAAAGAGCTCTGTTCCATCCTTTAGCACGTCGCAGAATCGCAACCAATGACGAATGATCCGTGGATTTAGTGGTATATATACATGTAAATATAAAAACCAAACATACATTATGCATCATTATGCTGTATGTTTATCATCTATGAATATGTTGTTTTCGGCATCTACAGGCACTCCATGTTAGGCCACAGTAATTACTAATGTCTTTCGCGCTTTACACCTGTGGGAAGTAGATGGTGAAACTCACATGGAGTGCATTTTGGCCAGGAGGTATACTGCTAATGAACATGTTATACCTATCCCAAGTGGTGAAGGAGTTTGAGTCAACTCCCTTAAAAATATCTAAACATATAGTATGTATTATATATATATACAAATTATTACAAATTATTATACCCTATTTGGGTTGATATCCACATAGGGTCTGTCGATGCCAATTGGTCGCTATGAACATGTGACTCGACCTCACCCTGGGCCACCCAAGCCAAATCGGCCAGTGCCGTCAAATGTAAATACACACGACCTGCGGCTTTTTTGCAAAGCTCAGTGGTGATTCGTGGGAGGTTTGTTGGTATCTTTGTTGGTGGTTGGTCTGGTGGGATGTTCAACTTGAAACTTGGTTCTTGTGGTGAAGTGGCTTGGAATCCAATTTCATAACCCACCCCGGATCCATGGGATGAACGGTATATTTAGCGACATTTACCATACAAATCAACCAAATGTAGGCAGGTAAATATACCAGTCCCATGGATCCTATGGGTAATGAAAAGACAGTTAAAAAGAATTGTAAGCCAGCTACACACCATTCATTTTTTTGTTGCATGTTCAAAAGCTCCGTGTCCATCACAAGACTGCAAGATTTATCAAAACATGTTCATGAAGCCATTGAAACAGAATGCTGGCAAATTATACCATCGAGCTGAATACAATGTGAAACAAGTCGTGAATGAAATCTAAGTCTCGTCAAAGGTTGTTGTTGGGAGACTTGCAGTACTGGAAATCCCGAAATATCCAATGTTCAATGAAGCGTTGCCATCTATCTGTGTCAAGTACGCGTGGCACTTGCAGTTTGAGTCATGCCACACAAAATGGTTGCAAGCGTAAATATACATACCGATACCCTGGAAGGATAACAGCCAATGATGCAAGGATCTAAGATTATAGATACATGTATGTATATGAGCTATGTAGGCAATTCTCACTCCAAACAAGTCAGGTCCTTCTTTCAGCCTTAGCAAGAAAACACATCCATAATCAGTTTGTTTCCCTTACTCGTCTTGTCCTCCCCCAAAAGACCATAGCTCAATTATATCCTGGTTGAAATGGAATTACTAATTCACTGTTCTAAATAAATGTTGTTCTTAACTGATTTCAGTGTGAGATGTCGCTGTTTTCGGCGCCAACAAACCATAATATCAACCAACCACCTTTAAACAATGAGTTCTCCCACCTTCAGCACCAGAAACCTTGGGATTTAACTTGGCATTTTCCAACTCGTGCATACCATCCAACCTGAGATGGCCGCTGTTTTTTTCGAAGCGTAACAAAACAAATTGGGACTGAGATTTGGGGATGAAGGTGTACACCCCTGAAAACTAACGGCTGGATACCCCAAAATGATGAGCCTTGGAAAATGTATTTCCTTTTAAACATGGCCATTGTTGGTATCTATGTTAGATTTCTGGGGTGTATGAATTCAAATCATGAACACAGAATCTACTCAAGAATTTCTTCAGATATTTGGGCTCCTTAGCTCACCACTGAATATGAAAATACCCTCCTACGTTAAACTAACATAGCAATGGAATATCCTCATCTTCAATAGGAAATACATCTTCAAAGGGTCCATTTTCCATTGCTATGTCAGTTTACAGGAGTGTACATCATACTTCAAATACATCATCCCCGTCCCAACCGCAAAATTCAGCTCCCCCCAATCTGTCCGAAACTTTCTCCGAAGAGTTGAACGTTTCAAACACACCCAGAACAAGATATGAAAATCATATGAGCCACGAAAACAAAATAAACAAAAACTCCTACTTTCCATTGAATCCTGGTTGGTTAATAGGAATCCTTATAAAGTTTTTTATTTTAAACCCCATATACTAGTAGTTCATCTCCTATATAGCTGGGTAGGATTAAAAATCATATGGAAACATCTATCAACTCAAAACACATCTATCATAATTCCAGTACAAACACCATTGATACTGTTGGATAAAATCCTGCATTCAGTTGATATGGTCGGTATTTCATCATTTAAAACTACAGTATGATTTTATCAAAAAAGTATATTATCTATCCGAAACTGCTGAGCCAGATCTCTTCCATCTCTCCAGTATCTTCTAGACCTCCACCAATGCAAACTCACTCACTCTTTTAAAGCCAAGATACAAGAAACTTTCCAAGCGAACAGCCCAGTCGTTGCTGTCCGAGTGAAAGCCCAAATGAGAATGTGATGCTAAGCCTGGCACGGTGGAGAATGGGCATAACGGATCTTTTGGGAGGTCGCTATACTTCACTTAGAATGATAATTTACTTGGTAGTACGGGCTTTAATTTTCTAGTTCGAAGCACCAGGACCTCTTATCTTGTTGTCATCAGATACCCAGGTACTGTGTACAACTTTGTTTTTTGCTGCAAATCATATCCAAATGTCAGGCTCTCCGAATCTACATCACCTACTCATCCGTTTGGTTGCTTCTCTGACTAAAAAACATGGGACTGTTTTAACAGCCAGAAATCGGTGGTCCCCCAAAAAAATATTTTAAGGCTCGGACATGCATGAACCACCAATGAGCTACCCTTGCTGGGTGTTCCCAAAAAGACGTGGGCGATCTCAGCTGTTGAGGCGACCTCAAGTGGAGATTTCTTTGCAGCCAAAAAAATGTAGGGGTCATTTGGGAAGTAGCATATTGTTGATATTAAATGGGGCTCCACTTGGGCAAAATGAAGCTCCCTATAAATCGTGGATGCTTTACAAACCCATATTACATGTGGATGGTTTCGCTGTTGGTTTTGGACCAAATTGAGGTGAGTTCGTGTGCTCCACAAAAGATGGAATCAAGGGAAGGGAGAAATCAGAAACTCAAACATTCCAAAGTTGAAAGGTGAGATCAAGATTTCACAATTTTGTTTCAAATGTATCAAGGCGTTTGGAACATCTATTGATCAGCACAAGTCTGATGATATCAATGAATACATAAAACACAAAGACATGTGATGGTTTGTAAAAACATGATATCATATATCACATGTTTGATATAATATGACACATGACACACGTTCAACTCTTATTCAAACTACCTACAAATGTGGTGTGGTTTAAAAGCTCCTCGGTTTCAGCCCTTTGACATGTCAGTTCATTCACGGAACTGGTGGAAGCCGTTGGACTTCAAACTCTTCCGCCAGCCTGGGAGGAATTCAACGGGGAATTCATATCTTGGGTAAACCCCCAGAATTCCAGTCCCAAATGAACCAAACATGGAATTGAACAATCAATAATGGTGGTGACTGTTACTGGGTGGGGGGGGGGGTAGTTCCAACTTATAGCCTGATAAATTGCTGCATCATTTTGTTCCATGAGCTGGACATATGAATACGCTACATTTTTTGAATAAACAGTACTGTCCTCACTACCTTCAAATGTAAACAGGCGGTAAACACTTAAACAACATGTTAATTTAATGTTAATATATATATGAGCTACGGACGAAATTACTTGTTTGGGGAAAATGCCATCACCAAATGTGGGGGGTCCCCTATCGGTTATCAGGGTTTTGGATGTTCAGAACATCAACATCAAAGCAGAAGCATGCAATTTACGGTGTGGGATGATGTGACTTCCTACATGATCGAGAATTGCAGGCGGGCAAGGCAAGCCACAGCTGGTCTTGGCCAATTAAACTTGTTCAGTTCCACACTGGGATGGTCTGACCGGGGATCAAAATGGTACAAACTGAGTATCGGTTGGTATCGGTTCGGGTATCGGTGGGTCCTGCCCATATTCCTTCCAAAAACATGCAAAAGCAAGGTTCAAGCATGCATGAGCGGTGTGAAAGGCACCCCGAAAGGCACACAAAAAAGAAAGTGAAGCCCTAAACTGATGGCCTCTGCTCATCTGAACATGGATTACGGGATATCGGTTTTGGGGGGTCCCCTATCGGTTATGCAGGTTTCATGAGCTGCTTCAAAGTTCAAGGCAACTTCTTACTACTCTGTTCATCCCGTAATTTTGTCGGCTACTCATATGTTTTTGCAAATTCATAGAAATCAACGAAACAAAATCACCATACGAAGAGTATTATATCATCTTTTTCATATCCAAGGTCGTTTTTCTTACCAAACCAAAGGCACTGTTCCACTTCCAACAAACATGGCGCCGCAGGACTCAAACCTTCATAGGATTTCACCTGTCGCCCAGGGTCTGCCCTCAAGGACCAAAAAAAAACACTGCTTGTGAAACATTAGGGACCTTAAAAACAATGGGTACTCTTTTGACAATGGCTACTTAACACTGGGAACATTAGTAGGGTTCTCTATTAACAAAATGGGAACCTTCCAAAAAAAAAGGGAAGCCTCACCTCTTGGGAATTCCAAAACGCCCAAAACGCCCTACCAACTTGACACCTCGCGCCAGCCATGGCGTACCGAGAAATGCGCAAAACCTCGGTGAAATCAACGGTGTCCGGTGCCTGGTTGTCAAGGGGATCAACACGGGGTATTAAAAGGTGTTACCCACCCGAAAACGAGTTTTTTTCGATGGGGAACTATATATTCAAATGGTGGATGTGTTATTGCCATGTTAGTTTTCGGGGTGGGGGTATGTTTATATGTTGTGGGGTAATTTGAATTAAATGTGATGTAAGGGCAATCTTACAACATGCTGTGACGTACCACATCTAGTTTACACTGGGATGTGTTTAATCCTTCCCTCCTCTTTTTGAAGCCAGTTGACAAGCAATCACACAACAATAATGCTACCATACTCATGGCCCGCAGTCACTTGCAACAAGTTCAACACATTAGCTTATAATCAAACACCATAAGACACCAACCTCATTGTGTTCATGCAAATATCTATATATATATATTGTTCCCGCCATCCTGGCAAATACTCATCCGCAAAAACAAAACACACAACACAAACTGCCCAGTTAACAAGGTCAACAACACACACCCCAACAAATTAACATGAAACCTAAAAATTGATGGTGTCCAAAAGGAATCTCCTCTTGCAGGGGGCCCCCCATTTCCAGGTTCCCCCATCTTCCATGGAAAATGGGTGTCCCTACTCGGTTCAGCAGCTGCACGATTCCCAGGAGTGATCAAAACCACCTGACGGCAATCAGATCATCTCAGTGAAGCACCACTCGCTGTTGATGGCTGAAATCCGGCGATCACCAGTTGAGGTTGGTAGTTTCTCCCATTATGTACAGGTTTTGGTTTTACATCCCAGGTGGTTGTTTGGGATTTCTTCCATTAACAACAGTAGGGTTCGGGAATTTACTGATATAGTGATTGATCTTCTAGCGATCAAAAGGGGTGCTGACTTGCTTGGAAAACGTATGAAAGAGCTGGTCATCTCGGAAAGTTTAGGCTTAGTTGCCCTATCACTTGCCACCCACCACCAAATCACCCATCCACAAAAACCATCACTTGAATCCATACAAACACCCAAACCATCTTCTTATGGTAGTTTCGTTACTAAGCAAACTACAGCTCAATGCTTTTCTCCAACCTGCATTTAACCTACCAATCTACCACATGTTATATCGCTACTATAGACATCCAAAAGCACATCCAAACATAGAAATACCCTCCCAAAGTTTAACAGTTCGCCCCTGAAAAGTTCCCAAAACTCCAATAGAAAAGGATCGTCTTCCTTTCCCATCATTTTTCAGGGGCGAAGATTTACATCCTAAATTCCTATCTGTCCACCTCCGTGGCACCAAAATGACGCAATTTCGCTTCCATAGCTCGAAGCTTCCGATGCACCTCTTTGGCTGCGAGTTTTTCGTCGGTGCCAAGGCGCTGAGTTTCATAGGGATCCTTCCTTAATAAGGCTTATCTCATAGGATCCGTGTATGGTATATTTAACATGATTTGCCTACATGTTCTTGATTTTTATGGTAAATGTTGGTAAATATACCATAAATACATGGTTCCTATGGTTTTTGATAATCCCTATAACTGGGTATGGTGTATATAATCCCCTACATACAACAAATACAGCAACGAGGGGTACAATCATCACTCAATGAAACAGAAAGATTATGTCGAAGTGAAACATGTCCAACATGAATATCAACAACATATAAATATATACCAGCACCTTCGAAGGGGTGCCGATTAAACCCTAGGGATGCTGAATTGACACCCCTTTTTGTTCGGAACTATTGACATGTGTCACCCAAACTGGAAAGTCCAGATTATGATATTGTCATAGAATTTGGAAATCGTTTCATTTCAGATCCGTTGGGGTAAACCTTGGTGAAACACCGACAATCCACAAGATGCAGCACCTGATCCACACTCACGGTGTCTAAGACAATTAGATGTAAGCGACCTGTCGGCTTTTGTGGGCTTTTCTTCGGGCCACCGGGCCAAAAAGGTCGCAAAATACAGCAACTGGGGACCTATGCGTATAATTGCACCATGGAATTCCATTTTGAATCGAATATCACTATCCTTTGTCCATAAGTTCCCATTCTGAAACAACAATGCTTTATAATGGCTGCCGGATCAAAAAAAATTATTTAAGGATCAAAAAAAAATTATACTAGAAGGGATCAACCACAAATTTTTTCGGGATCAAAAAAAAATTACGCTACACGAAAACTCCACTGGGAGCGTGTCTCTGCGTTCCTGGCCAGATCAAAAAAAATTATTAGACCCGGATCTCTGGCCAAATACGACATGAAAAATTGCACACAGTTTTGGCCAGGGGCACATTCCGTCAAAATGTACGAAACACATCGAAACACACCATGCTCGGACCACTGTGTGGCAGGCTTTAGTTGTTGTTGATGTTGCTGCTGGTGGTTGTTGTTTTTGTTGTGGTGCTGGTGCGTGCGGGGGGCCGACTGTTAAAAAAAAGCTGGAGGGTTGTGTGGGAGAGGGCGCAGCGCCTCCCCGCCAATGCACTCGTTGCAGGGAATCATTGCAGGTGTTGACTTGGAGGTTGTTGTGGTTGTTGTTGTTGTTGTTGTTGT
>DF240326.1:0-29000 GCA_000507305.1 Breviolum minutum Mf 1.05b.01 | reverse complement strand
GAGAGAAGACCTGGAGGACATGGACGATCAGAGGAAGGAGAGGACCTGGAGGACCTGGAGGACCAGGAGGACCTGGAGGACCAGGAGGACCAGGAGGACCTGGAGGACCAGGAGAACCATGAGGACTAGTTTTTTTTGATCCTAAATTAATTTTTTTTGATCCTAAATTAATTTTTTTTGATCCTAAATAAATTTTTATTTGATCCTCATGCCCTTTATAATCATAGAGAGATTTAAAAGGACCAACATATTCAAAGTGTTTCTGGACAAAATATTCAAATATTTCTGAGCAAATGACTTAGATGACCAGCTAGATAGTCATCCACGGCTAGTGGCCCACCCTCCAAACAAAGTGCTGCAACCCTATAACCAAATACCAATTGCTGGACCTGTTTCTCGTAGAAAAAATGCTCAATTATTAAGCTACCCCATCAGGTTCGAGATTGTTAATATAATTGATCCAAATCTTTGAACATTTGGTAATCTATTGTCCAAGACTTTGGGAGGAAAGAAACCAAACAACTAAATATACTCTCTCTCAAACTAGCAGCTCGCACCGAAAAGTAGGTCCGAAACCCAAGAGGAATGTAGTCGTTGTCCAAAAATTGACGATGTGCGATGCGGTGGTTGGAACCATTGACATTCTTGAAATAATCTCAAATGGCACATAATTTTTGTCCATCCACTCCATAGACCATATATCATATTTCAGGAAAGTTAAAGGTTCATGAGTACTATAATGTATATTATATCTGATTTATTCTAATTAGCTATAATCCACTTCTTCCCCTATATTGTACTACCCCCATTCCTCTCCTTCCAGTCACGTGTTTCATCTCATTTCACGTTTCCACACCTGGGGACTTCGCATCGTTGCCGTCCTTCTTTTCTTCAAAACCCAATGGCAAATCTTCAGTACCTTACTGGTTGGTGGTTTCAACCCATTTGAAAAATATTAGTCAAATTGGAAATCTTCCCCAAATAGGGGTGAAAATGGAAAGTATTTGAAGCCACCAGCTAGCTTAGCATCATGCGGCGAGCATCTTAGCGACCAAAAAATGAGGATGCCAAACACCACACACATATGAGATCATGTTGCATCTCAGGGTCTTCTCATTTCTAATGATGCAATTTTTGGGGGATCAATCGGTTTTGAGCCAGAAAAGGGTGTTAATTTCTGACACATTGTGACTCACCTATAGTTACTATACACCGGTGTCAACATTTAGAGCCCAACAAAATCGTGGATTTTCGCAGGAAGATCCAGGTGGACATATACATCCAGGGATCATTATGGTTATTATATGACACCACCCCAAACAACGCACTACTTCAGGGGAAATCCTTCAAATTTACCATACATTTGCATTCTTTGATCCCCCCAAAATGGGTAATTTAATGACACCCTGCAATATCATGAAATGGAACACCCTGGATGAATGGACGCAATCAACCATCACTAAGTGACCTAAGGCCAGAGTGGATTTATTGAGGCTTTTTATATGGGGGAGAGAGGAGTTTGTGCAGGCAGCTTTGTTCTTTTGCTTACTTGCTCTCACTTACACATGTTAGCATGGAAATGGTTTGCTTAGCATTTCCAAAGGAATGCTTTACACTTGCCGATTAGCCCACTTCGTGCAAATAGGGGGAACTCCTGGACTTGAACACCTCAGCTTTCGCGAACCTTTCGCACATCTTTTGCGAACCTTTCGCAGATTTGCAGTACCAAATCCCTAATACACATGTCTACACATGTTAGCTTTCGCGGCTTTCGCGGTGCACTTTTGCTTTCGCGAGCTTTCGCAAACCAGCATTTTCCTTTCGCGCAGGCGCCCCAGATTAACCTCCATATAAAAGTAAATGTGAGAGGTTTTTTTCGTAGCTCACTTGGCCACCCATCATTCGAGGCACCAGCTGTTCCCTGAATGTTTGTAGAATCATTTGGTTGTCATTCAGTTCCATATAATGTACTCAACCTGCTTCTTTTTTGTCTCGCCGCTGTTTGGGTAAGTCCCGGGCAGATCGTTCATCAGTCAGCCATCATGTAATCTACTCAACCTGCAAACACCCATAAAAAGCTGGCAATATTGGCATATACCTCTTTTTCATACCACCTTTGCCACATAGGGCATGTTACCTTCCATGAAATGCTGTGGGTTTTCCATGTAGATTCCCCTGATTAAACAGCCCGAGGTGCTGAGGTATTCTTCCAAAGCCTGGTTGTTGGGCAAAACTTTTGCGAAGCCTTGCCAAACCTCAAGGATTCGTTGAGAGAGATGAGTTTTTTGTCATGCATAGATCGACTTATAAGATGTCTTCCACGTATTTTTTGATGATAATATAATGCAATAATAATACAATACACTAGGAGTATCATTGAATCATATAATATCACATAATATAATAATATAATATTAATATACTATATGCACTATAACATAACATAAAATAGCTATATTTGCTGTATATGTATATTACACCAGCATCCTTCAATGGATATTCAACTCTGACAGGTTGCTGCTCACGGCACCATTTTACAATCCGTTTGGCACCCCAAACGAAGGGCCCATATGCTTCAGTTTGGAGAAATACTGGTTGGTGGTTTCAACCCATTTGGAAAATGTTCGTCAAAACGGGAATCTTCCCCAAGTAGGGATGAAAATAAAAAATAATTGAAACCGCCAGCTACCGTAGAATATGTTGAAACTGTTGTATACATTTGTATAATACATTGTATTTAAGAACCACCCGAAGCTCATTCTGTATAATCATTTTCGCATGTATAGAAATGTCACAACAGCACAATGTTCTATACCACTCTAGGGCATTTGAACAAAGTCAAAATAAAAAATCATTTTATATTCACCTGCCAACTACTCTTGGAAGCATCCTGCAAGCGGTTCTCAAGCATATGAATTTACAATTAACTCCACCTCTCATTCCAAACACACCCCAAAAAGTGCCGAAATTTCATGACTTTGTCCTTCACCTTTTAATCTTCAAACATGTCTTTTCAATCTAATAGGATTCCATTGGCAAATGAAGGTTTAGGTTAGGATCCCGTACTGAAAATATCCTGTCATCCTGGAGGTGATGAGCCAGCATCCTGGTTGGGGAGGTGAATTCTGAACCCAATGCAATCCCAAATGGAAAAAACCAACCATGAAGATGTATCTGTATCTCCTATTTATATATCAAAAAAAAATGATTTTCCAGCTAGCCTTGTTAGTTTCCCGGAGGGTCTAGTAATGCAATTCTTCATCAATTCTTCCAGGTTGATGGGATGAACAACACGACTGTTCACGCGGTCAAAGACACTGTCATGCTGCCCGTCACCGAAACACCCGGATTACGGAAGCGCCACCTGGTGACGTGACGAGTAGTGAGTCGTCGTCTTAGGCGTTTAAATGGAGCACGTTGATGTGTTTTGTGTTGCTTCTTTGCCGGGTTCAAAAAGGTAAAACAAATAAACATAGTGTCCAGTTTGATGGAGATGGAACCAAAGAAAGAATGAGATAACACTGAAGAAGCAAAGAGAGAGAGGGGGACGAAGAAACAAATCAAAGGCTATGCCCAGGTGTTTTGATTGACAGTAAACATATACAACAAAATGTGAAGCACAAGTCTGTTTCTATGAAAGAATCAAGCACCAACCATCACAAGTTCGGCTAGCACTAGATCACGCCAGCCATTTCGAAGCAATTTGACATGTTTGAAGGTAGGACGTAGATCACATCGTGTTAATTGATTGAGATATTGCAAGCTAGATTAACGAAGATTAATCAAATATATATTGGCCAACTCTCACAAAGACTCATCCACATTCATACAAGCAAGAATTGAACAAAACACAACAAAACCATCTGTGCCAGGTTCATTGTGTCCTCATATCTTCAATGATGATAATTTAATCATTTCGGACAGATATTCCAAATACATCACCTTTTATTCTTTTCAAGTATGCGACGTTCAAAACCGTTGTGAGATTCCATTATACTGGTTGGTTAATAGGGATCCACAAAACATATAGCTTATTATAATCCCCATTAAACTGGGTAGTAGTTCATCCCAAAATAATAAACCAACCCAAGGTTTTGGATCACCTTTTTTCAAACATTTATATACCCTCCCTGAAACTAACATAGCCCATGATAAATCTCCATCTTTCCTGGTAAATACCATCAAAATGGTGGATGTTCCACATGTTCCTATGTTAGTTTCAGGGAGTGTATCAGTTTCAGAATGGCCAAAGCACCCAGGCACTTCAAGCCAAGTTACTTTGCTCCCATAACGCCTGGCCCTTGCGTCGCTACACTCAGGTGACTGGTGGCACTTACCCCGCAAGCACGGTAGCTGCGCCGTACAAAGACCTCTAGGGCCTTACCACGAACCACAGCATCGCTATCGGTGAAGATGGAGAGTAACAAGTTACCTCGGTTTTGTCGTGGGTTTGATGGGATGGGTAAATGGCTGCTTATATGTATATGTGATGTGACTTGCTGATAATTTTCAGTGGAGAACAAAAATATCATGCCGTGACACAAAATAGATTCTATTGAATCCCAGTTACTGGACCTTTTGATGGTATTTGAAACCAAAGGCAAAAAAATCATGGAACATTTTTTTCAGTAAAACGAAATGGAACGTTTGCGTGTCGCATCCAAATCACCTTCACAACCAGCTATATATAGGTCACCAAAAAAAGTTTAATGCATAACAGTTTTGGATTGCATAGGATTCCCTCCCTCCCGCCCCCCAAAAAAACAACACGTGCTGTGATCATGCTCCTTTACAAGGATGGGCCAAAAACATGTGCAGTTCCAATTCTTCAATAACAAGATTTTCTTGATTATAATTTCATGATAGATCAACGATCTCGAGTAGCAACATGTTTCGTGATCACATCAAATGAACATGTCACTTTATGAGGCAGGGGCAATGCCTCAACCGAAGCAACAAGCAAACCACAGCAATTCTACACCTCATGACACCCTGGAAATTTAACATGGATACCAAAAATAATGGTTTGTTAAAAAGGCATCTCATTTCAAATAGGGCATCTATGTCAAACAAATTCCTTGGTGCAACCCTGACGAACCCAACCATTTCGTTAAATAACCCAAGACACCACCTGCCGAGTGAGAGGACCACCCTGAGATCTTTCCAGCCTTTGAGGATCCAGGACGTGAACAACTAATTCAAGGGACAAGGACGGAGGGCCCCTGTCCCAGTGTACCCATGGTATTTAGCTGTATTTAGCTGGTGTTATCGTTTGGGATTCTTGGGGACTATAACTTATAGCTTATAACCCATAAATGCCCACTAAAAACAGGATTTTCCATAGGGGTACGTTGGTTTGGGAGGTACATCCAGAATCCAACTATCCCCTGACTAACATGACAAGGGAACATCACAAGTTTCAATAGGAAATACATAGATCATCTAATACATCTTCATTCATGATTTTTCTTTTCCAGCCAGCCAATGTTAGTTTTCTGGGGGGGAACTCAATTTGGCAGAGATCAAACAAGCAGCAAGACTACTAGTGATGTTTTTTTTTCCTGCCAGTCATGTTAGTTTTCAGTGGGGACCCGGGATTCTTTAGGCCTTTGACCTCAAGCCAAAAAATAAGTAGACAACTTATTATCCCATGAGGGATCCATGGGACTGGTATATATGCCTACATTTGGCTTAAACATATGGTACATGTAGGTAAATATGTTCAAGAATATCAAACCTACTCTTGATCACTAAACTCCTCCACGGACCAAGGATGGATACTCAAACTCTATAATCAAATGCCTATATTAGCAAACTGTCAGGCATCAACAACATGTCTTGGGTAAATTGGCATGCGGACGATTTGTTTGGTAGATGAGGTGCCACTTCTATAGTACTCACAGCATGAATGAAAAAAACGGACACGGACTCTGCATTGACATCAGAAATTGGAAGTTTTCATAGACATCCTACGGAGAGCCTGTGAAAGAATACTGGGGTGTTTTGTGTGTCTGTGATTTTTTTGTCTACATGTGGTCTACCTATCCAAGGAGAGAAGAAACAATCCATCTTGAAACAAAAGGATTCCCTTCAATCTTTGTTGCAAGGCACTACTGTACGGATAGACTGTTGAAAACAGATTCAATAAATCATACAAATATCACAATATAGAAACTGAAAATTATCCGTTCCTCGTTCATGAACTTCTCCGACATACATACCTACGTATATATATATAGTATAATATACACCACGTGGAAAGTGAATGGCTAGCCATTACCACTAATCTCGATTTATTATGGCTCCTTGCAAATTGCCATCAGAATTGGGAGTGGCTAGCCGCCTGGGGATCGCCATCTACGGACTCACTACAGTGTAACGATGCAAACTGCAAACATGTCCTTGAGGGAAAAGTCCTCCCCTAAAGATCATTGGACCCTCCAATGGAAGGGTGAATGAAGCTGTATAGCAGGGGTGTATAGGTCCTCAAAATGACGCCAGTTTTGAGGGGTTTTCGGCTCCTTAGGGTCAGACATTAACAACCAATGTCAGCCCGAGATTCTGTGACTTCCTTCTTGCTGCCACAATCCTGGACGGTGGTTTTCCACCCGTAGCAAAAGGTTTGGTCGCGTAAACGTGGACTCCAATTGAACATATACCATTGACAATTCACTAAGAAAACATTAGTAATGCAAGTCACTACAAAGATCTACAAAAGGATAAACATATGATAAGAATACTCCCCCCCCTTTCCTTTATTATCATATTATAGATCTACATAGATCTACTAGTTTTCATGGTTCACATTGACTTCCTTCACCCTTTAAGGCACCACTTTTCCGGAAACCGAATTTTTCGGATGAACAAAAACTCCCGTCCTTCAAGGCGCCGCGTAAGTGTGCTCGACGCATCTCCCAGGGTTGGCGATCTAAACTTTGGCACAAATGACGCGCCTTGGCCGAAGGGTGGCATTTGTTGAGGGCGAAACAAAATGATTGATGAAAAAAGAAGTGAGGGATATAAATGGTGTGTATATATAGAGGAAACATATAGCATATATGTGTATGTATGAAAAATAAAAAATATGCTGTTTCGAGAGTTGATATATTTTTGGGACATTTTGCAATGTAGCAATTTAGTTTTTAGGTATATAGCCGCAATGAATTTTTGAGTTCTAAGTATTGGGAAAAACAATTGGACATTTGTGGGAGATTTGATATAGCTATGAGAAAATCTGAGAAACAAACGAAGTGGGAGACAACCCTCTGGGACTATGAAATATCCACCGCAGTGAATATCAAAGAAGAAACGGCTGAAGAAAATGTCCGACCCAATGCCACATGGGACTCAATTGGCAAAAGCTATCTGGTTTTGTGATAACCAAAAGGACTACATGTGGACTATGTACCAACTAGAGATGCTTGGCGTATTAGTAGGGCAACGTTTAGATTAAGGTTACCAACGTATCTCGCTGGACAATGGCCATTGGAAAGAACTCAGAGTTCTTGTCCTGGCCATCCTTGCCAAGAAACATTGAAATGCAGATTCTTTTTGTCAAAATACAATCAAATTATATCGTATACGGTATACAAATTCTTTTTAATATTGAAGTGTCCAAATTGATTATATATTGTGCCATCCAACATGGTACTGTATGATATAATTGGTATAATGTGTATATAATTGCGTGATAGACCGGGCAAAAGGACAAGCAACAATGTAAATCATCTACCATCTCATGATCATTCGATTGACATGCGACTCAACAAAATGCAGCAAAAACCTATGCAAAAACTTTCACATAAAGCAAAGTGGTACCCTCCTGAGAACGATCACATTTCCCATCCCAACCGGCACTTTTGAGTCGATGATTTGTCACTTCGTTCCCTGGAGGGCTAACTCTTCAAACCAAGTTGCTGGCAAAAGGACCTAAGAATTGCAGCTGGGCAAAATATTCAAAGGATCTGACACTTTCCATTTGAGAGCTACCATGGAACAAAGGAAATCACCTTCAATTGCCTTGTGGAGGGTCAAAATAAAAAGAACAGCTGTTGTATCTGTATATCCATTATGTTTTATCATGCCTCCAAGTTCAAGCAATATGTATCAAGTATCCAGTACATGACATTTCGATTCCAGCACCAAACAACTTGAACAACTCTCATTGAAACTTTTAATTCAGAAACTTGGACAAGTCAAATTTATGTCAAACCTATGTTTTTAAGTCTCAAAAACTTGAAACTATCCGAATCAAAGTAACTGGAGAATAGCCAGGTAGACTTGGCAGTTCAGAAAGTTCCGCCACCAGTTCACTCAAGCGTTTCCAATGTCCTGGACCCCACCAGAGGGTCTGCAACGTTGGGTTCCACCCAATGTGTCTTAATGTCTTCCCCAAGGTAACGGGGTCCCAATTTGAAATCAATGAAAACACGTGAACCATTTGCAGGATGGAACCTGAAAATGATGAAATCCTTGGATTTAAGGCTCATTTTTCCCAGTGACCCACAGAACCAGCTTGTTGAACCAACACAAATCATGTCCAGGAGAAATTGCACCATGATCATTCGAGCCTGGTATTAGCCGTTCAACTCTTAGAAACGGATTTTTTTGTGCCAGTTGTGCTATGGGTTGT
The DNA here is from genome assembly GCA_000507305.1 of Breviolum minutum Mf 1.05b.01. Lineage (NCBI taxonomy): Eukaryota > Dinophyceae > Suessiales > Symbiodiniaceae > Breviolum > Breviolum minutum. The sequence goes on along the minus strand of DF240326.1, from coordinate 20,368 downwards.
CGGAAGAAAAGCTATATAGTTTGGATGTCTGTTGATATGCTCGAAGGATGTCAATTTTATATCAACGAATTAAACATGACTTGAAAGAATCGACAAATCTCAAGTTAACAACTTTCACATCAATCACATAAATACTTGAAGTGACATCACAAATGTCAAAATCTATTGCGAAATGTGGTGCAATGTACCAATACCAAACACTAACAAACAAGCGATAACTTCTTTGCTGACACTCGTTGTTCTGCGAGTTCAGACCTGTCCTTCTTCACGGATGAAACGCAAGCTTTTCAGGGAGACCTTTTCCAACAGGGAAGAGGAGAGGTTTCTGGGAAGGCTGTCAGGATGAACATAACCCCCTGCTTGGTCCAATGTCTCCTTCGTTTTCTAAAGGCAAAAGTTTGGAAAAAATTGGCCATATTGTAAAGCAACACAAACGGGTTGATAGACTGTGGGTATCAAAAACGAAAACTATACATTTTGATGTATGTCTTCCAACAGAACTGATCTCACAAACCCATGGTCACCAAAATCCTGAGAAAAAAACTTCCAGGTAAAGATGTGGGGGGGAGTGAATCTTAACATCACCTTTAATTTAAATGGCATCAAAAGGGTAGATACGTATATCGTATACCATACAAACCTATCTATACTAAAAAATAAGTGAAAACTAATGCGCACACATGTTACACCAAACCCCACAGCACCAAAAACGCTGCAAAAAAGCACATCCCTTGTTCCCGCCTCGCGATTCAACAAACCTTCCTTAACAGCAGTGGGTTGTCTTTCCAGTGAGCGTTGGTCCTGCGCCTCATGCATGGGCAACGCCTTCCTCAGATACCCAAACAACTGCCGGGCAATGGGCAAACATTGGGCCCGGTGGGCCCCTACCTGTTATAAATGGGGGTAGTTGTAACTCAACTCATAGGGGTGAAATAACTGGGCCCGGGGCCCACCTTGTAGGGATACGGTTGATTCATGCGTTTGGCAAGCCAAACTGATGGGAACAAAAAAATGTTGATATTCTGACGTGGCTTCTTTCTGAATTGTGGATTCTCAAGTGAAAAAAAAGATGAAACTCCCAGAAGAATTACCATAAGTTAAGTCCTATAATCCTGTTTCACGATGCAATGGGAATCTGTATGACCAAACAAAACCAAGCAATCGATTTCTGCATTCTGCTCAGTGGTCAAAACAACACGTCAAAGAGGCGTCTCCCAAGCTGATAAAAAAAAAAAAACATCCATTTGTACCTACCGATACCTACTTTCTTGAAAATGCAAAGCATCTTTGCAGCTCTTTTCACACATCAACCAACAACCCATTCATCTTCAACATCTTGAATGTCTTGAACAAAACAGAGTGACACCTGTCCCATTGTGACATGTCAACGAACACATTTGTCACGGCCCAATGTCACATGCTCCATGATCGCGGCCAAAAGCTCACTCCGGAACCTCAAGATGGACCGGGATGTCGGGATGATGCACCAAGTGTGCCAGGTGAACACAAGGTGATCCATGGAAAACAAACATGATCATATGATGAGTATCGATAAGTATCGATAAGAAATGTAAGTACAATGTTGGTTTATTTACTTTCTCTTGGTAATGAAGCAAGGCTTCAATGGGCAAAGTCTCCCAAAAAACATCAGATAACTCTGGTGACAGGGTGAACTGATAGTACAGGTCGCAGAAACCTCACATAACAGCGCAAAATTCATCAGGTGCCATGTTGCACGCCATGTTGATCCAGAGCGCGATTCATGGATGATCAAGTTGGGAAAACAACAACAACAACAACAACAACAACAACAACAACAACAACAACAACACCAACAACAACAACAACAACAACAACAACAACAACAACAACAACAACAACAACAACAACAACGCCAACAACAACAACGCCAACAACAACAACAACATCATCAACATACAACCCGAAAACTAACATGGAAATGGAAAATCAATGAACATCAACATTTTTGATACCTAAAGAATACGTCTTCAAATTTGGTTGTTTTTTTCCATTGAATCATCTTAGTTTTTCTTGGGGGTTACAAGTTGCAATCCCCAAACAACGGGTGTTTCCTTCACCTTCCAGGCACTTCAATTGACCATGCGCTCGCAATATCGCCAGCTGCGCTAAAGGCGTGGTGTCTTCCTCTAAGATGCGTGCAACTGCCAGGTCATCCGAACCGGTAGACAACAAGGGTGCAAAGCAACGTTCCACCTGATGGGGAGAAGTAGGACATGATGGTGAAGTTTTTAACATACTCTAAAGGAAGTCCCTGCAATTTTTGGGTAAACAAGAGCTCTTGTATCAATTGAATACTTTGAACAGAATGGAGTGTCAAAGAAGCATGTGTCGACTCAGGATGTGGATATTGACAAAATCCCCGGGGTCGGGGACACTACTGAATTGGATAACACACACATGATATATGCGAGGATTTGCTAGATAAAAGCCTTAAACTTGTTGCAGAGATGGTGGAGGATCGGAAATTGAGGATATTTGTGTAGTTGCTGGGCAGTTGCAAATGGTTCTCGTTGGAGCTGCTGCATTTTTAAGAAATTGCTACATTAGATTTGATCAATCACGCACAATCCAACAAATTGCAACATTTTCTGTCCATTGTAAAGCTTCCTACATGCAAGACATTTGTCTATGTGTGGTATGAATTTCTTCGTCAAAACGAAGAGCTGCTAGTGCCACGCTAATAAATAAAGACCTTCTCGTAAAAGTTCGGCAGTACTAGTAGTAGTCGTGGTGGTGCTGGAGGTCCTCATCCTCCATGTCGGGTAGCACGTGTCATGCGGCATATTAGATCCTCACCACACCTGGAGGTAGCACTCCATCAGTTGCGTCGCTGCTTGCAATTGCTCTGCCACATTCTCCTCCTCCGTCAGGCTGTCGTCCTGACAGTGGTGAGGACATGACACGACATCTGCGGTTCAGACCAGTTTACTTGTTGGATGTAGATCATAGTCTTGTAGATGTGTGTGTATACTGTAAAAATCTACATCTTCATAAACATCATAAACATCATCATCATCGTCATCATCATCATCATCATCATCATCATCATCATCAAAAAAAAAATGTGCTTTCAATAAATGACTCAAACAAGTCTGACTCAATAAAGGGGAGGGAATCGACACTGACCGAAACTCGGAAAAAAAAACAAACAAACGTTTTGTTGCGGAAAAAACGCACAAAACCCCAACATACCGACTAATAACTGCTGTGTTTTTTGTTGCTTTCGGGTCCTTGAAAAAGATCTCGTTGGCCAAAGCTTGAGGAGATTCAAGAACTTCAAAGCCTTCCAACGCCAAGATAGCCTTCTTCAGTCCATTGAAGGACAAGGTCGACCCAGATTCCTACAGGCGGAATGTAAAACCGAGGGATGGAGGTGCCAATTAATCGTTTGGTTGTTGGTCCCAGAGGGTACTAACAAAAACGATTTGTTTCCGAAAAATGTATGGTTGGACAAATCTGCAACCTTGTAGCCCTTGAAAATGGATGGTTGGAATGCGATCGTTTCCTTTTTGGGCCCTGCCTATTTTCAGGAGCTTTTGATGTTAGTTTTCAGGGAGTGTAACGTCACGACTTGAATTTGGTCTTACCATTTTGAGCTCGCTACTCTCATCAGGATAGAATTGTTTACAATTTTTGCAGTCTGTAGCATATTATGCATATTGCACATATTCGAGCTTTTTCGCATCACATGTACTGTACATATAGATACATCTGCAAACCGGTTCATGAAGAAACAATGTGTGAATATAAACATATCGTGAAAACAAAAAGCAAAAAAAACTGATCTCATTTCTAATAATTTCATCATCACAACTTATATCACAACCACTTCCTGAGTTTTCTCCCCCCGTGTTTTTCGGTGTTTTTCACATTTTCACATGTCCCATCCTTCATTGCAGGCAAGGCAAAGTCACCTTTGAAAGCAATGAGTTGTTGCACACTGCCTGGATCCTGTCACTGGGATAAACCCAAATTCATGAACAGTCCAGGCTAGTGGTTTCCTGATAGCCCCCTTGTTTTGCTCTCACCCAAAATCCCCCCACAAAATACCCCCCCCCGCCGGGGACGTGCTATGTAAGTGATGGCTGATTTATGTCAAACGGTAACACCGTTTGATGTTGGGAGTGTAACGTTCTTTTTTCGACCGGCCAGACTGGAATTTGTGAACTAAAAGGAACAAAAAGGAAAAATTCCAACTTTGAAAATGATGACACAATTGTCTATCTAGATGGATTCTAATGTAATCAGTTATCAACCAATGATAAGTTGATGGTAAACAATTCAATTCACATGCTAAGTTTTCTGGAAAGCGACTGGCGGGTCGCCGATTAGAAGGCTGAATGCCTTAAGACTAACACCATGCACCAAAAAAAACAAAATGGAAGCTGTAAAGGAAAATCATCTTCCAAGATTCCAAACCTCCATATTTTAGATAGTTTTAGATATTTCTGGGTTCCATGTTACCCAGGGAATTAACATATCCCACCAAACGAGAAGAGGAACATCATTATCAAACATGCCTTGGGAAAAGGATATGTTAGTTCCAAGGAGTGGTAGTTTAGTTTTTCGAGGTTTCATTGGGCCATTTTGAGGCCCAGTTGAGTAGGCCCAATTATAGATGCCTCCAAGGGAATTGGCTGATTAATTCAATCTACCCACATAAGCAACACACAGATTCAGCTACCAAAATACAACAAATGTCATGTAATGCCACAAACATGTGTATAAGTACACCTATGATCAAAAATGTATGAATTATATATAATAGTATACTATGGTAGTAGTATAATCATATATATATATATGTCAACCAAAAAAACAAATCACAACTTCTCTGACATACAAGACTCAAAGGTTACATCATTGCCTTCCATATCAACGAAACCTAACCCGTTTTTGTATCCAATGGAAACCCGGATCCCCTCCTCCAATTGTAAAGAACCAAGCAATTCACCCGCTTGAACAATGCTATTGGCACTCTTCAACTGCTTCAACTTTCCAGTGGCTCGGGCCTGAGGGGTCCAATTTCCATCCATGCTAAAGATCGCTAGATAGTCAGTCAAATATCGCTGCATAATACACATTACCTGGAAAGCCAAGTGCCCAATGTTTAAGGCAATAGTTGCTGGTTTTAGGGGTAAAGTTGCCTGAAAAAATAGGACACTTGGCGTTCCAGGTAATTGAATATATTGCCATTGTCCTTCTGATGCTCTATCCCTGGGTGGTACTGTGCACTACTCAATTCATAACCACTATCTTCCCCAAGACTCTGACAGTCAACTCTTCAACTCTACTCTTCCTCCAACACACACCCAATTGTTATGTGCCCGTTCAAAAAGAGAGCTTCAAAAATGCTCCAACACTCCCTTTTGGTGTCGGATCATAGCGACACATCCTTCAATCTAAGAATTCTCCAACAATTGTAACCCCGAAAACTTTGGAACATAGAACCCCTTCCCCAGACCCCCACCCAACCAACCAAAACGGTGTATGATTTGAAGATTTCCTTGGCAGCCTTGGGAATTTTTGGGAATTCCCATTCCTTGGGAAACTTGCTCCCCTCAAGCCCCACCTTCAACGGCATGATCATCTTCATGGCTTCCAATTCCACGTAAGCTTCGTCTTTTTTCACCAGGCCACCTGGTGAATCTGGAAGGAAGTTTGGATATAACCCTTAAGTTTAATATGGAACCTGAAAATCAACCCCTGGAAAAGGAGATTCCTTTTGGAAACCATCATTTTCAGGTTCCATGTTAAACTTTGGGGGTGCATCTATGTATATGTATTACAGTTGTCATATGAAGAATCTATAGTATTTGGATGCATATTCACATAGAGGAATGAGGAGATACAAAAAGATACTTTCACATTGCAGGCCTGGTGAAGAAAAACTGTATATCTATACACAAACACATTTGAATTACCTTGGAATTAGTTTCAATCAACGAGTCTGACTATACATTGATATCTTGCGCAGTCCAACATGCCACAAATAACATGCAACAGTCACAATAATCAAACACACTAAGACTAAGAAGCACAAACTGACTAACTACCATCATCCCATCATACCCACTTCCACGGTTACTTGGTGGTAAAGATTGCTGCTGCAGTATTTTCTGCGTCGGAACCCTCCAGGTGAACCCGACCCATTTCTGAGGCTTTGACCTTCAGGCACCAAGTATCCTTGGGTGGTCGTCGCAAAGAGGGTTGCATGGTTTGTAGGGCTGTAAAAATGGCGGTGAGTTTTCTTAGTTGTTGTTTTGTCATTGTTGTTGTTTTGAATTTTCAACATGTTCTTAAAAAGATGGTACTGCATCAACAGTGTTCAAGAGGGTGCGTGGCTGGGTGTGGGATGCTGTTCTAGTACTGTCCAGCTCCTAGGTGTGGGAAGAGCCACCCCTCTCTCCTTCAGATTTTTAACGTATACCGTAGGCCCACCTCAAAAACTGTCATCATCCCATCCCCCCCCAAAAAAACAACAAAATTACCATCCTCCCATTCCTCTTTTCAATTCAAACTCCAACTAATCATACCGTTTCCCGTTTTTTTCCGGTGTTTTTTCCAGCTCTTATGGACTTCAAAAGTTGGAGTTTTTGGGGGGCCTTAGCGCAAAGGTGCCAAGTGGCTCATCACTTTGCCATTGAAATCGCTACGTAGCTCCGAGGCATCGAAGATCGTTGGCAGGAGCACCTGGGTTCCCCAGTGTCACTGAAGGGGATGGAAGGAAATCTATAGTCGTGGCTTCATGGTTGACAACTGTTGCATCATTTCACAGTCATCCAAAGTTGTGTAATGGAAAAATGATCGCCATTGAAGGTAGCCAGTTTCCAGATGAAACATCCGTGTTTGGTCATTTGGACTGCTACCTGCTACCCCCCCACCCAAATGAAGCCAAATGAATGTTGATAAGTTGATGCCCGATATACCTTATACATATACGTTACTGAACAAAGGATTTGGTCCACCCATGGGCCATTAAGACATTTAAGAGAAGAGGATCCCCTTCAAACCCCGAAATTTGGGGAAGATTCCTATTTTGACGAATATTTTTCAGATGGGTTGGTTCAACCACCAACCAGGATATCATGATTCACAACGCCATCAACAAGGCGCTCACAGTAACCACCCCTGCTGATCTTCGCCCAAGGGACAGTGCCAACTCCCTGTAACTTCAAACGAAGTCCCAAGGCTTCTTCGGTGCCACTGATCTTCCGCACACTGCCATCCTGAAGGAATGGATGGGAGGCGCAGGTGGAACAAAGTTTCAGCCGTGGTGCATGGAATTTCACCAAAATAGTATTTTTGCGGTTTCTTGAGTTTGAACATTTTGAACACTTCATGAGTATCCTGACATGTTTTTTTCCAAATAAAGGATGCTGTGAACATTTGAAACATTGTGAGGCATACTTTGTACAGTATATTACACATAGGATCCATGGGACTGGAATTGTATTTACCTACAGTAATGGTTGATTTGTATGAGAAATTTAGGCAAATATACCGTTTGTCCCATGGATCCTATGGGTTGTATTTCTCCATGTTTTTGTTGATGCTGCCAAGGTACAACCGAGACAAGCAGGGAAGCATCTGGTTGTTCTCGAACCTGCAGAAATATGCCAAAAAGCTTCCCATTGAAAATAAGACATAGTTCAAAAAACTGCAAATGAGGGTCCCTTGACATAGTAAACAATCAATCATTCTAAAGTGAACAAATGTGTGCAATAACCACCCGTTTTTCAAGGACTGACTGATAGAAATTGCATCGTTGAAAACGTCACCTGTGCTTTGATCACCGTGCCCGAGATCTTGAAGACAAAGGCATCACTGGCCACACGAGAGACGTGGAAGAGGTATTTCAAGCCTTCCTAAAGCGAAGCAGCGGACGACAACCTTTGGAATTTGGACGTTGAGGTAGCTAAGGGAAATCCCCTTATTTCACGGGAAATCTAGGTTGGTGAAACATTATAATTTGGCCAGATTGTATAAATAGTGTATAATATTCCCTTCTGTATGATGGTTTGGCGAGCAATCTGACTACCAGCCATGCTTTTCAAAATCAACTCATTTCACCAGTAGTGTGGTAACCTTTAAAAAATAATAAATCCATAGTTTTCATTCATGCTGTACAAGGGGATTCTAATGTTACCAAATTAGATTTCCAGAAATCTCTGCATTCAAAAAACACATCCACCAACGTAAAGGCGTTATGTTTTATGCTTTGCACCCTTCCAAATCATCTTTAAACATGACTTAACATCACCATCTCTTTGGTAACCCTTCACTTTCATTATCGCCCGAGGTTCAAAGGTGATCTCAACTTCTGTTGAACAAGAGCCTTGCACCTGTGGCGAGGATGATGCTGGTTAGGTTAGGGACAAAGGCTTGGGAACCAGGGCTTGGAATCCTGGATTCTACTGCCCAGAAAACGAACAGTTTGCCCCTTGAAACATGAGGAGTTGGAAGACTCATGTTCCTTTCCTTTTCAAAATGGTCCCTTTAAAGAAGGGACATTTAGCTAATCTTCGGTGGGTAGTGTATTTTTTGTTGTGAAAAGGGTTGTCTTACAGAATTTCAAAACCACCAATGTAAAGCGAGGTTCAGCAGTAAAGTTGAAAGGTCAAGTTGTTGAAGACATAGTAACTATGACAGAAACGAGTGTAAGTATACCACCTGGACAGTAGATGGCGCAACTCCCATGTATTGGTTTATCATGGCCCCTTACAAATCGCCACCTTTTAGGAGTTTGCGCCATCTACTTTCACTATGGTGCAATTGCTTTTTAACTTGGGGAAGTTCCCAAAAATTTCACTCCACCAACCCCCACATCACCAGTTCATCATCGAATTATTAGGTGAATGCCTTGGAAAAGGAGAATGGTTTGCGGATGAAGCTTCTGAGGTTGTCACTTTGCCCAAATTGGTTCATGGCATCGGCATCAACCATGGTCTGTCATGCAATTCCCGAGAGTTGTCTTCCTATAATTCATCAAAAGTGGAAAACACCAAGGAACATCCTAAAATTGAATTCATCAACAAGTCATTTCCAACTCCAAATAAGCATTTGACGTCCAAATAAATCTCTAGTTGATTTCATCCGCAACTATCTGGATCTCTACTCTACAATATGTAGGATTTATGTATTACAAAGAATTCACACTCATATGATATGTATGTATATATGTATACATATATAAATAAATTATGATATATGATATGTGTATGGTTGGTTTACACGATTCTGATTTCTCCAAGTCAATACTACTTACTACGGCTCCTCCACCGGGTCGTCCCACCGCAGCTGACCTGGTGTACCAAACCCAGGCGTCGCTTTTCAATGGCCTGCAACAACTCCTCGTCTCGTGCCTATCCATGGCACAGCACGGTGACTTCGTGGATCCCGTAAGATCCATGTATGGTATATTTAGCTACATTTACCATAAAAATCACCTGAATGTAGGTATATACATACCAGACATGGATCCTATGGGGATGAACTTTGGTGTTTCAACATGTCACATGTATACCTGAATCCAAGGGTCTGAAATTTGGGCCCCTTAACCACCAAAAGTAGACCGTTTGGGGCTGAAATTTGACACCCAAACGGAAGGTCTAGGTATATATATAATTACACTCAAATTTTGAAATACAATGTATGCGTTTGAATCTATATAGATAGTTTCTTTTGCATGTTGTTTCGTCTGTGTATGTATGTATTCAAAAAAATAGTTGAGATTCTGAAACGATTTGCAGAGTAATTGTTTGCAGACAAAACAACCATCTTCCATCTGGTTTTTTTCCAAAACAAGCAGATCTTACAAAAGCCAGCGTGGAAGCTTTACCAATGGACCCTGAAATAAAACTTTGAACTTTACTTTCCCTACTAAATATGTAATCCCAAAAAGTTTAAAGTTTAGCCATTGGCCAAGTTTAGCCATTGGTTTGGGTATGTTTGGGTTGGTTAATAGGGATTCTCCTAGATAATAGGCTTATTATAATCCCCATCTTACAACATACTGTTGATGGACAAAATCCTGACCACCAAGGATGAGTAGTTTATCTCATTAATTATTGGCTTTTAACCATCCCAGGTGGTTGTTTGGGATTTTATCCATCAACAGTATGTAAATACCATGACATTACCTGCCATTCAAATTGGCCCATTCGCCTGAAGAGCTCGAAAGGCACGAAGAACAGCTGCATAGAAAACCACATCAGGTTGCCTTAGGTAAATTTGTAGGGACATAGTAAATCCCAAACAACAACAGCAACGAAGGGAATGAAAGCTGGATGGTATATCGAAAAACAGGTTTGTATGTTGTACTCATCTTGTGTTGTGCAAAAGTATCTCTCGAAATGACAAAAAATTCAAAGAACATTACATTTCAAAGACTTCACTTTAAACCATGTTGTTTTCCAGTTTTTTCCCAAGGCACTCGTATTTCAATCGCACCACCCTCTCTCTGATAAGCCCATCCAGCCAGTTGGTGTCGATGGTGTTGCGTTTGAAGGCCTGGACAACAATTCATGGCGATTCATTCGCCCCGAGCCGATCGTTATGGAGGGACATGGGGGCCCATATAAATGGCCTATCAAAATATAAAATATAATATAAATGGCCTAACTGAGGTATTTTCACCCCGAGATCAATGGAGTTATGGACCCCTACTTATAACTGCTAGGGGCGCACCTTGTAGTCTTTCTTACTATATGGCATCAAACCTGCCGACATACCAACGATGTTCGAGGCCTCGGTGGCTAAAAGCTGCACCAAATAGTCCGTGGGCGTTCCTTGGGGTCAACGTTTGGACGCTGAAAAAACCAGTCGATGACTTTGTAGGGAGTTTAACCATCAATATCAGGAAAGTCCAATACAGTGTATTCTTATGATTGAAAATTGTTTATCCCAAAAAACATCATCAGAACAGAAGTTCAAAGTTCGAAATCCGTAAAATTCCATGAAATTTAACTAGAAACGATGAAGTAACGGTAAACTTTTCAAGAGGAACATACCCGCTGGGGAACCAACATATCCCACTTCTACATACAAAAACATTATCTTTTCAACCACCCGGCTGTTTTCATTTTACCGATGTTTGAAATTCTACACCGCAAACGCATTCAAATACCTATTTTTCAGCTTGCATTTCCTATGAAACACATCAACGCAAAACAAAACAAACAAAAACTGACAAAACTAACCACCACACTTCGGTGTATTTTAAAAAATAAAATATATTTATATGCCAAAAGAGGCATCTCTGTGATCTACTTAATAATGTATACACTGACAAGATGAACTGAACGGTTTATCATCTCCTTTTTTTGTAAGAGAATGTTAAAGATATCTTGACCCCCCCCTCCTTTAGGAAGACCTAACTTAACAAATGTGTTGTTGTCATATCTAACTACTCATAATCTCCATGAACATGTACGATATAACCCTTAGCATTTCACCATGGTTTTCACCACTATTAGTAGTCATTGCACCATCGGTACTCGCCATTTTCATGCGAAACCTAGAAATTAGCGATATCAACACTGGAACAGGTGCGTGTATCTTCCCTAGAACTATAGTCCGATCGACAATCAGTTATGACCTTGATGCAAAAGCATACGGGTTCAATGCGACCAAGGAGAAAAATCTACCGAAAAGTATGAACATGAAGTATGTCATCCAGCTCTGCGACGCCGACGGTATGACCAAATATAAACAACCCGCCTCGGTGAAGGTTGCAAATATGGCACACTCCTGCGAAAACAAATTTGGAACATGTGCTGCAATCACGGTCTAAAAACTGGCACTTTTGCAATTGCATTGCCACCTTTGGTTCTTGCTGAGGCTCTTCTTTCCGTTGATCTTCTGGAGGAATTTCTGGTTCTTTGTCCTGCTGCAAGGCGGCAACAACAAACAACCAAACTCAGTACTATGAAAAAACATCATTGATCCTTACTATTGATCACCAGTAACAAATTGGTTCAGTTACTTCAGTGATCGTGATACCAAAGTGCTTACCAGTCTGGCGTTGGCGTGGCAAAACTGTTCTGGAACTTCCAAAGCAATCCATCATTGTCAGCCATCAGCCATTATCGACTAGTTCAGCGCCCCCTATACCCTTCACTACAGCCAACTTGCCGAGCTGCTTGGTCATGCTCCAAGTGCGTTAGCATCAGGTCAGGCGCCTGCAGACGTAGAGTGTTTGGTCTTTAATCCTGATTTTTACAAGACGCATTGAACAGCGGAACTCAACACATGGTGGAATTTCAAAGGTTGCTTACTGGATATTATTGGGGATTGATTTGCATCCCACGCCGGGAAGTCCACGCTTGGAACCTGGACCCTCTGGCCGGTATCATCGACTATGCATGCTTATTCCTTCCCAGCACCTTGCCCTTGGAAGTTTTTTCCCGTAGCGGCTCTCTTCTGGTCCAGCTTCTCCTGCTTACGTTCTTTCCGTTTGAGCCTTGCAATGCTCATTTCTCCTCTGGCGCGACTGTTGTCGACGGAGTTAAACACAAAGGAATAGTAGTGGCTGTCTGCGTCATGCATGCGAATTCGCAAATCCCGGTGGTCAAAAGGGATGTGGCCGTGTCTTTGCAATTTCAGAGTTAAGAGCTGCGACCCCGGAAGCACCAAGCACCCACAGCAATCGCCTTCACGTCTTCCCAACAATTCCGTTGCAACTGGTTGCAAGTTATTCTTCTGAATGAACAAGCAGCGCAGTTCATCCGACAACTGGCCCAAACCTTGGTTTAGATCAAGGCCCAAAATGTCGCAATGAGACTCCACGGCCTTGGCAAATAACTGCTGCAACACATCTCTGGTTCGACCTAGCTTTTGACTTGCCACCGTATTATTTAAGTGGGCCACCCTTCAGGAACTCTCAAATCGAACCTACAGAACATCCCCCTCAGGGCCCACTGCCCTGACTGTAAGTTTTCATTCATTGCCTGTACCAACTGTCCGCTCCGAATCAAAAAGTCTTCGGGCATTGCAACGGCCCCTAAGCTCTCCAAGCCTGGCAAATCCGTGGGGTCACATTCAAATTCCTGCATGGCTATGTATGACCAAGTGCGTGCGAGGAAGGATGAAATATCAATTCCTTGGCGCACAGAGTCTGGATTCCATGGCAAGCCTGACATGCGATTACACAATCTCCGGGCATGCACCTGATGCTTCACTGCTTGCTCTGCAAAATCGAAACGAAAAACTTCGGGGACTTCTGCGGAATGGCAATCTGCATCCGCAGTGGACGGCAACACGAAGATCTCCGACAAGGTCTGCTTTTCCTTTGAAACATGCTGTTCGCATACAGGCCACGTTTCACTCGGGCTTTTCAACCCTCGCTTGTTTTTCTTCCTTGTCCACGTCTCATCCATCTGCCACGGCGGACTACGAAAAATCATGTCAAACAAGTCATCCTCGTTCCTGCTCCCTCGCGCAGCTTGTGGCGAATACATGGCGGCAATGACTTCTTTCTTTATATGGCTTTGTCCGTCCCAAGGCATGAAAGTGCATCTCGTCATGCGACATCGGATGTGGCTCAGGCCAATGCGGCCAATCAACCACTCTTTCTGGAAACATGAGATCTAAAGCGTCCCAGGTGCACGAATATAGTCGTGACACATCCCTCGACAACCGCCTACCTCTTGTCATGTTCAGCTGCTGGTAGACCCAACTTGTTCCAAAATCGGTGGAGTAGCGGAACGCCGCTCCAAATTGAGCCGCCGCAGCTTGTGTCAAGGTCTGGACACGCGGCTCCATGGCTGACTCCATGGCTGCAATGATCAAAGACTGTCTGTGTATTGATGTCTTCTTGATTCTGGAAAAAAAACCTCTTGTAAAAACTAAATCCATTTGGTTTAGAAAATACTGGCCGGAGTCACCAGAGGCTTTCTGTAGACTGATGTGATGAAATCTCTCTTGGGTATGTTAAATCCTTCCACGTTTCTTGCAGAGATGGCTCATGTTCTTTTCTTATTCATACGAAACACTGCTGCATTGTGGGGTGCGGAAAATGATCAGTCAATTGACGCTAATATTATCTCACTGCGCTGCAAAAGCAACAGTCAACAAAAGGCCTTTGGAGCGCTTCTGCCTTGGAAGTTTTGGCCTTCGGCGTGTCTGAGTCTGGCCAGTGGGAGCACAGCCGAAATGCTTGAAGTTTATATTGGTTGGCTGCCTGTTAGTTACAACTCCAACCAGTACCAAAGGGGAATCAGTTTTTCATACCCTCATCAGTTGCTGACACGTATACATTATTAAGTAGATCATAGGGGTGCCTGTTGCCATATATATATATATATATACATATTCATTTATTTAATTATTACATATTACATATACATATTATGTATCTCACGTATTGGATCCACTAGTGACGTGGAAGTTTTGGGGTGCAAACTGAAGGAACCAACACTCTCCACCTCTGGAAAACTTCCAAGGGTCGAATCTCTCCGACGACATCTAAGTTTTGCAAGGCCAAGACCTTGGCGGCGATTTTTGTTGCAGTCAGTTCACATACCATCCATGGGACGAACGGTATATTTACCTACATGAATGGTTGATTTTTATGGTAAATGTAGGTAAGTATACCATACATGGATGGTATGGGTATGTTTTCTGTTTGGTCTTGTTTGATGAGTGTGTGTGTGTGTGCTCTTTTTAAGGGTAGTTATATATCACTATTGTATTCTATCCGATGTATATTCTGTATACTATCAAATATAAAAACGAGTGGTGAATTTCAGCCATTACCAACTTGCAGTGGCTCAGTGTGTGCTCTATTTCAACTATCATTGCAGGAATCAAACCATGTTGAAACTTTCAATCTTGGATCCTCTATTGGATATGATGAAATTCAATCAGTTACCTGTGTATATAAAAGGTCCCAAACTTCAAGAGGCACAAATTCCTTCATTTTCCCCTTTAAGACCTATCTTCTTCTTCCTTTTGTAGGCACCCAAATCAACCAACCAACCAACCTAACGAACGGGCAAGAGCCGAGGTACCAAGGTCTTCCGTGCTTCCTCCCGATCGCCACCACGTGCGAACAAATGTCCAAACTGCGAGTCCGCGAACTCGTGGATGGCGGCGTGGGTCCAAACCTCCGGGCTCCGTTGGTTGGGTTGGGTTGGGTCCAGCTGGGTCGTGGGGATGTCCCCTTCCTAAACATCACCGTAAAGGGCACCGTTATTTTGGATTTCTTATAGGGAGGTGATGTTGAGGAGGGGCATCCTGAGGCCTATGTATTTAGGAATTGGATCTTTCACAAAAATAAGCCACGAAAAAAAAGGGCCTTATACCAGCTGGAAAGTAGATGGCTAGCCACTCCCATGTATTGGTTCATCATTGCCCCCATTGCTAAGCCACTTTTTGGGAGTTGTGCCATCTACTTTCACAGAAGTCTACTTGCCATGAAATACCGGTTGTTTAATAGGGATCCTTACAATGGCTTCTGAAACAAATCCCTATATGGGTAGGATTCATTGCTCACTTGGATGGCTTTCCACATATCTATATAAACGAAATGTACACAAACATATTCTGAAAGAAACGAAAAAACATTGCCGAGAGAAAGGAGTTTGAATCATTCAGAATATGAAGTGAAGCTCATTGTGACATTAAATCCTTGCTACTTTGCTTAATGAAACCTTCATCATTTGAGCATTTTGCAGTTCATCTCCTTAGGTTCACAGTAGACTCATCATATTATCACCTTAACAACGAACCCCGCCATACCAATCTATAGCAATTGCAGACTTTACCGCCAAGATACGCTGAAATATCCCCAACATGCCACTGAACTCTGAAACCTCAAAGAGGTTTTTTTCGGGAAGCAGGGAAGGAGTTGTTGTTGTTTGTTGTTTCACGTTGCTTCTTGTTTCGGCTTTTTTGTTGGTTCAAACAAATATGAGCACCAACTTAGAATTCATCTTTAGTCTTTAGTTGATGCTGCAGAGTTCTTGCTTTTGACGAGACAACAAAAAAACATCTCCAAACACACAAAAACTCACCGTTAAAAAAAACACACACAGTTCCAATATAGGAACATCGACAAGTCACTTGATGCGTTCAATCTTTCCACTGGTGGGTTTGAAAGCATCATCCGGATTCTCGGCGGTAATACGGGCAGCTAAGCAATGAACCTGGCAAGCCGCTGATGAACTGCAGAAATCGACAAGGTGGATGAAGGGTATCTATATATGCAGATCAAATAAGATTGCAGCTTTTGGGCAAATTCCGAAATTTAATGAAATTTATAAGAGTGCACTTCATGTAATGTTCAAGATCAAAGAACGGAATGAATTCACGCAAGGACTTAAAAGTTTACCGTGTCCATTCAACTTCTCACGAAGAGATGATGGAATGAATTTCAAAATGCACCTTGGATCCGCCTTACTGGCTTCTGTGTGATTTCGGTGTACTTGCAAATGTAACAAAACCGATTTAAGCAGGATGCACGATGAATCAGTATCCAGGATACATCAGTACTGACTAACCCTTTCACAAAATTTTGTATGTAAAAACTTGTTCAAACCTGTGGCAGTACCCATATGGGATGTGCGGCATCGTGTGGTTGCGGCAGGGGGCGACAGGGGCATCAAGCACACCCCGCCTACATCTGCAATACCGACTTCACATTCAAAATTGGCAATGAGAGTCTTACAATCAAAGCAAACTGAGCAACAATCTATCTGGTCCAACTATGATTCTCCAATCCCTCGCTATAAACTTTGTTCTCTCTTGACCTCAAGGACCGGAAGAGTGAACATTTCAAAGCTGCCAAACTCTACCATCATCCTTTACCCCATCATCGAAATTCCACTCCTTCCGTGTAGTCCCTAGCCATAGCCCGCCTTGGGATAGACGTAGTCTTGCGTCATGAAATCAATGGAACTTGTTCGATCCTCACCGGGAGATTTCTGCTTTTGAAGAGATGAGCCAAGTGAAGGGAAGTGGCCACCCCTCAGTAGGGAATCCTGAAGAAAACATGATGGGGAAGATATTGCCTAATTACACCATATGCAAATCTATATGTCACAATTCTAACCTCCCCTTGTTTGGTTGTGGTATCATCTTCTATTGTGATGCTACGTAGGTATATCTACGACGTCGCATGAGTTCATTGATTCTGTACGATGTTGTTGTTTCGACAGTGCCCAACATGCAAAATTGCAGCAGCAAACACAGGTAACCAAACCAAGGGGATCAAATCCTTGGATGGTTGCTGTCTAGATAGGGTATCTTTGCTGATGCTAAACCATCATGAATCCTTGCCCCAATGGTGTCCTGAAACCGTGGGGGGGTGTTTCAAACACCAACTCCAGAAAGACAACACAACAACTTCAATCAATAAGGGAGCATGAAGAAACACGTCACATAGATCCATATAGGTAACAGCTTTACGATATATATATTTCATCTATTTTGATCTACTTCATACGCACCCTAGCAGGTCACAGGTTGATGTTGACAAACATCAAATGGCAGAGCATCTTGCCGTCCTTCTCCGGCAAACCATAAAAGTTGCGGATTTGCGGCATGCGTTCCAATGGGATACCCATGGCCACTTGCAACTGCGTCGCCGGCATGTTCCTGCCAGATGCCGTGGGGTCACGGGCTATAATTGGATGTAGGGGGGGGAGTCAATCGAGAAGGTTCGGACGAGACTTCTGGAAACAAGTCTTGCTTGTCAAACAGAACTCTATGCTATGGCCTTTTTGCTCTTGGATCTCTTGTTTCGTAACTCATCTCATTCATCATTCTGATTGAAAACGAGAAAACACACATATGACATGCTGGCAGGACGTTTAAAACATGTGAGTTAAAGAAATGGACATTTCCGGCCGAAGGTTACCAGACCCCAACCGAAACAAAAACAAAGAAACAGCTGTCAAACTCACAAAATCGATGGTTGATAATGATCTAACAAAACATCAATCATCTATCTATATCTACATTCATATCCGAAACGCTCAGTGTATGGTTCATTTACCTACGTTTGGTTACTTTTTTATGGTAAATATATAGGTAAAAACTTAACATACATTGAGTGCCTGAGTCTGGATACTGCCAAGGTACACTCCAGTGATGGCTTCCGTCACGGGATGTTCTACCTGGCGGCTATAGTTGGCTTCACTGGGGATGTTCCACAGCGCCGGTGGATTTTTGTTGGTGAAAAAAAACAACACATTCCCAAACGCTCAATGTTACGCTGGCCAAATTCTAATATTTCACCGACCTGGATTTTCCTGAAATAAGGGGTCCCATTTTCCTTACTAAAGCACCATTTGGGGGCCCAGGTCGTGTGAGGTCGCTATAATTTGACCAGACGTATGGTCTATTTAAGAACTTTTGGGCAATTTAGGGGGTAAATATACATTGATCACTGAGAGTTTGGGATTCCCTTCAATTTCAACTTAGAACGCATATCATAGGTATCTAATTTCAATTTGCCTGCACCTTTGGTTTAAAAAAACATCCAAAAAAATGTCTTCCTTTCGAATATGAATATAACAATTTACAGAAACCCAACATCCCTGTCATCCATGGGTCCCTTCTTCCCATCACCGGATCTTTCGGAAAAACCACCCACCCAACCCCCTCGGAATTTCGATGCTCCCAGGGGTAACGAGGCGCCTGTAATCTTGGATTCAGCTCCAGAAAATAGAAACGATTCGTTTGAGCATTGTAGAGATATTCTACCGTGCCAGCTCCTGGTTGGAAAATGATTGGTTGATGGTTGAATTGGGTTGGATCCTTGGCCAACCAACAAAAATCTGGGGAAAGGTCACATCTGTGGAGATTTCCATGGAACAAAGCAAATAGATGTGCTTGTCCAATGGCACATGAATTCTATTTCATATAGCTTCTATTGATAGGAATAATGATGGGATACAAAGGGTGTACATTGTACATACATAAATAATCACCTACGATTGGTTTCCTGACCATTCCGTGTTTGTAGATTGTGAAAGAAATCTACTTTAAGGTAATGGCTCCGTTGTGGGCAAAATCCAACCGAAATCAGTTGGGCATGGTTGACATAGGGAATCAATGGCATCCCAACTTCTGCAGGATTTTATCCGTGAACAGTAGATGCCACAACTGACAGCCAAGTGCAGGATGGAAGAAGTATTTCTCAAAGACAAGTTGTGGCAAAAACGATTTCTTAGATAACTCACTTTGCGTCTGCTCATCTAAGTTAATTGTGTAATATAAACTCTGACCATAAAACGGTGGATGGAAAAAAAAACTGCACCAGCAAGTAGGTAGTTTATCCGTCTATCCGTTTTTCCCACTATTTACAGGGTTCTCCAGATCTCTTTCATCAACAGTATTGATGTAGTGCTGTCACCACGAAAAAAATGTCCACACACACACAAAGTTGCATGAACCCGAAAAAAGATAGCTTCGGAAAGGAACTATAGTGACTCTTGGTGTCCATCTTTGTTATGTTAAAATGCAATCGCACGCAAACCTGAACTTTTGTTGGAACTCTTGGGAAGATTTCCTCTGAATCACCTACCAGTAGAGCTAACAGTTTCATTCACAGGGAATCCTCCCCATCCCATAAGATCCATGCATGGTGTATTTACCTACATTTGACATAAATTCGTGGTAAATCTAGGTAAACCACACCAAAAAACCATGGATCCAAAAAGGGCATGTTCCTTCCCCACACTTTCACCGTTTCGAGAAACCTATGTAACCAATGTTTTGGGTCAATCGTTGTGCAGCCCTTTCCATCTCTTTGAAGGTGCTCTTTGGAACCTGAAGGGCTCAGGTTCACTCTGGTCCGACGAAAGGTGCTTCCTTTGGGATACCCTCCAGGGAAGCGATGGGATAATATCCCACCTTACCGGAAAAGGAAAATCATCGGCTCAAAAGTGCCAAAAGGTATTCGGTATAGGTGATGTGTTAGTTCCAAAAGGAGGGTAGAACATAGAACATGCAAATATTTGTTGATGATGCTTCAATAAATTTGCCCAAATGTCTTACAATCATCTTCCCTTGGTTGCAAATGACATCAAATTTCCCACATGAAGATCCTATCCCTAGAGATCCACTCACTCTGTGAGCGTGTGTTTCGGGAATCACATGTTGAGAGACTATGTTGGCAAAAGCCCTCTCAGCATGGACTTGGGATTTGGAAAAAACCCAAACACGTGCTGGGGAGATCCTGAGACTGTTAGATAACATTCTGGTCACATAGGATTTGATTTTAAATATATCCACCCCATGTTAGATCAATATCATATATAGAGTGCCATGCATGGATCAAATACTTCACTCATAGGATTTAAACCCACTGCTTCAACAA
>DF240325.1:72264-125373 GCA_000507305.1 Breviolum minutum Mf 1.05b.01 | reverse complement strand
CTTGGAAGTTGGGTAGCAAGCTGGACCACATCCAAGTGACTGATGCTCGGAGCCTCTATGATTGCATCATCGCTCCCAATCCTTCCCTCTCAGACAAGAGGAGTTTGGTGAACGTGAGAGCGATTCAGGAAGAAGTTCGGCCAGATCAGACGTGGTGGGTGCCAACTACGCTGATGTTTGCCGATGGACTCACCAAGTTGAACATCAACTTGCGGTCAACCCTTGCAAACTGGTTGATGAGTCCTTTTGTGAAGCTGCGAGAGACTGAAGGTCCAAAGAAAAACATAGCAGTGAAAAACTCGTCCTGTGATCATGCTGTTTCCAACAGTTGAACCTTCAGTGTTTCAAGGTTTCCCCATGGCTAACTTGTGGCCCAAATAGGATCCTTAGCCAAATCCACTTGTTTCCACCTGCGGTGAAAAGTCTTTGCGATGAGCCATTGCACTTTGTGAGCTGTGCCAGCCACTACGTTCAGACTAAGTTTACTTTTTGGGGCCGGCCTACTTTCAGGAGGGGATTTCTGTTAGGTGTCAGGGAGTTGAGCCCTCCAACCGAACGATCATCATGGGAAATGGTGGTCCCCTCATTGCCTCCTAGGCTCCCGTTGGCCTTCTTCTCCAGTTCCTCGTCGCCCGGTCTGCTGCCTGGCCCTGGTACCTATGACCCACCGAATGCTGCTGGACCCAAACAGCAGCTTGGCCCCAAAAAACGCCTGGGAGACCGGGATCAGTTGAACCCCCTACTCAGATGGTGATGCTAGGAAGAAGCTCATGAATTTGTGGATTTTTCGAATCATGATTCTCTATTTGCCTGGGATCATCCAAGCACAGCGGAAACTCGAAGATTTGGAGACATGGGGAAAGGTATTCGTTTGGGAATCATTTGGAAGATGTACATGTCTGATTCCAATGTTGAATGTTAAATGATTTGTCAAGAAGCCAGATGCTGAGGGACCCAATTTTTCACGTCCATGATCGACAGGAAGAACTTGTCATGACAAGTTCAGCATGTCCTTCAAGGTGTGTCCAAATTTGCCTCGGAAGCCTCAAGATGGAGCCCCTACTTGTACCACTATATACCACTTGTGAGTAGGGGTTATAACTCCAATTATATAGGGATCATAACTCCAGTTACCCATCTAATACCGCCATTTATAGGGGGTTTTCACTTCCAGGGGCCAACCTTGGAACCCTGCAACCTTCCCACCTGTTGGAACCAGGCCGTTGTCGGGTTTCAAATCGGCGACGGATCGCTTTGCGGTACTGGTCCGGTGGCCCAGATCGGCAGGTTGACATCCCCAAAAAAGGCCTTTCCAGGGTGTCAGAGGTCCGTGGCTGTACATTTGTACAGGAACTTCATCGCATTTTCAGAATGTCGTTTTTTTTTTGGGGGGTTGATTTATATAATTATCGTTTTTTTGAAATTACTTTCTTTGTCTTTTTTGTTTGACCAATTCTTTCACATTACAAGTAACATCAAATCACCAGACAAAAAATATGTGGGGGTTTTCAACAAATCCATCATGGTTGCAGCTTCTATCACTGACATGCAGGACAATTTGCACGGCCCCGGACCGGGTGCTTATGTGAGCCGCTCCAACTTCCCGAATGAGAAAATGCGACGCGCCCGAAGTGTACCTGATTTCATGTCCAGGCTGGGAAGTTTTAGAGGAGAGATATGAGTTTCAGGTCCCCACATATTTTTCGTAGAAATTCTAGCATTTTAGATCATATCCTATCATTTGTTTCAACAGCTACGTAACTTGGCAAAGCAGTGAGAAAGTGGTACCGATCCTCTGATTTTTCAGGTTGCCAACATCTTAGGGATTTGGCTTCATGTCGTGACGGGTGTCGCAGGAAGTACTTCGGAGTGCAGAATCCTCATCAACTTCGATCCCTCCGTGAGACGGCATCTTGAACTCCGTGGTTATAGTTTTTTCACACCTCCAAGGCTTCTGAAGCTGGAAGAGTTATCTCATCATATCTCATATTTGGACCTATCAAAATGGAAAAAGACACGTTATATAAAACTTAAAAGGAACCCTCTTTTGCCCAACCATTTGCTGTAGAATACCTTCAGAACCCGACTTTCCGAATGTCCAAGATTTTTCTTTTGGAGGTCCTGATCGTCCCCCCAAGGATGGATCTCGCTTGGCCGGCTTCGACTGTAGTGGACCACAGCGTCCAATGCTAAAGGCCCAAGCAGAGGCTGCACCAGGCAGTTACACCCCAGAGGATTGTCTTGGAGCCTTGGGCCAGAAGAGCTTCAAAGATGATAGAAGATCTTGGAAGCAAAGATGTGGCATATGACGAAATACATTTATATTCGAATGTTTACATATAGTATAGTAATGTATAGTATAGGCATACATGTTTATGGTGTATGAAAGTGTATGAAATATATAGTTCTATATTTAGAAGTGTTTAGAGCTTATAGTCACATAAGCAGGTGACGTGCAAGTACGTTTGGAATTATGTTGGAGTATATGTACACACTGCAGATGGTAATATTACTCATTTGTTTCCACAATTGCCGCCCTGCTTGATCTTTCAAACTGACATTGGTTGGGGGTCTTTGTTGGGGGGTCGCATAGAAAAAACACTGTCTTTTGGTGTAGTTCATCGGTTCATGACATGGGGTAGTAAGACGAGTATGTCTCAGTAGGCAATGAATGATTCTAAGCAATCATCTCATAGCATCAGAACTGCACCCAAAACGCTTGGTTTCTGAGGACAATCCATCTCGGCCAAAGTGCGCGAATGCGCCAAGATCGGCATCGGGGGAGCTTTTGGTAGCACCAAGACAGGTGATCGCTTCCACGGTGGAGTCGTTTCGCAAGGTACTCCAAGGGATTGGCGTGGTGTTTTTTGTTCATAGGGAAAGGACCCTACATCTCCAAGAAGGGGCACCTTTTTTGTGCACCCTTCTTTCTTCGTGGGTGCAGACTGAGTCAATGATTAAATTTGGGTTGACACTGAAGTGCATAGAGTATGCACTTCAGTGTCATATTGGGAACATCATCTAGATATTTGTAATTATCTACTATCAGGACCTCCTTCAAACATGGCCTTACTTCAGGAAATTTCCGAACGGTTGATGAAATAGTGCAAGATAACTTACCCAGATCTATAGTTCATTTCCGATATATCTCTTGGTCATTTGATGAATTCTTGGGCTGCTTCCACACTTCCCCGCTTGAACGCACAGGTGAGCGCGCATCCTCCCCGGGCCCAGCGTTGCCACATCAGGATGTCAAGGTTCTGGCAGGGATTCGAGCACAGCTGTTTTGTGTCAAACCCCAAATGAGGCACCTCAAAATCTCTACTCATTTCCCAGATTTAGGAGGTCCCTACTTTTTTCAGACATGAGACTTCAATTGATGCTCTTTCGGAGAACTCCCGCCGTTTAGAGCAAACCGATCCAAAAATCGAGGGTATTTGAACGTGCATGTGTGAATCCATGCAGCTGGTGGGGAGTGTCGTGGGTGTTTTAACCCGCGTCGAGTGGATTTGGGACGGGTTTTCGACGTCTCTCGATTTTAGACATTCGTTTGAAGAAACCGTGCTATCATTGCCCTTAGTCGCATTCTATCCAGCAAGACATATTATGATCATATTATATTATATGGTTCATATGATGTATATATATATATATGTATATATTTTTTTTGCACACATAGTACTAGTACATATGTATATTTTACAACTAGATATGATATGTGATACAGATTAAAAAATATGTCGCAAAGATCCGGCAAGCTCAGATCATTTGTTTCTGCATTCCAGCAGGCCTCAGGTGATGCATCGGGTGGGAGCTTCAAATCGGAGTCTCCTCAACGACCCATGGTCGGCCCTAATGGTGGCGAGGACAGATGCTTTGGGATTTCTGGGGGCCAACAAAAGGCAGGAAAGGTGTCAATGCCTTGAGTTGACGGGTGTCATGTGTTTCAGATTCCCACTCCCAGAGTTGTTGACCTGTATCACCTGGCCAGGTATAGCAACATGCCTAAGATCAGGTTGCTGAAAACTGGAAATTCCTTGAAACTTGTTCCATCTGTAGGAGCTGCCTGGGCCAGGGACATACGATGTCATCACCAAGCCTGACTTCCGGAAAGGATGGAGGCAAGGTGGGTTCTGTGAGAAAGGGGGAGTAACGGAGGTGGCCGCCTTTCCAGCAAGCTTTCCCCCCGAAAAAAATGTAGGCGAGATAAATTAGACAGGCACAAGAATTGCAAAGAGACCAGATAACACGAGTATGTAATGAATTGAAGTTTGTGGTTGCTGATTTTCTCGAACCTTTCCTCCAACTTGGCATTTAATTAGTAAACGACATGTTTGGATCGGTCCTGTTAGCTCCACCTTTCGCCTGATTTTCCTTCCCCCCAGGTGACCCCTTCACTACTTAGTCACCATGTCACCATGTCGCCAGGATCGCCAAAACGGAGCATGTGGGCTTCGGTACCTGTGGTGATCGTTTCGGAGATAACGAGACGGATGTGCCACCGCCGGGAGCCTATGAGATGGACAGCGAGGTGATCAAAGGCGGCCGAAAGGGAAAAATTGGGGGGATTCTGTTGATTCCTTTGGCATTTTTGAAGGTGGAAATTGACATTTTGGTATAAGAATTCCAGCCTCTTTTTTTTTTCTCTCCCAAAAAGCACCATGATTTTTGTGTGTCAACAAAATAATTCTGAGTTTCTCCCACTTGCCAGAAAGATTGAAGATAGTGCTGCATCTCAACAGCATTATCACACCTGAAACCAGGGACATGGGTGGTGTTTCCGTTCAAAATGCAGGCTGCTATTCTTTCAAGGCAACTGCACCTCGTGGTTTGCCAATGCCCAAAATATCCTCTCGAGGATTGGATCCAGGCAGGTCGTCAAGTTGGGAGTTTCTCCTTCGGGTCTTTCAAGAATCCATCCCAAATCATCCAGGTTACAACAAACACTTGGCACGTAATCTTAGGTGATCGCCTTATTCCGATTCCCTTAGCTCCTTTGATTTTAGTGGGATTTTACATGTAAGCCAAAAAAAAGGTTTAACTTTTAGCAGGGGACCTAAGGGTTGCCATGAACCCATCTCCGTTTTTTTTTTTTCTCTACTTCCTTTGACTTTGGAAGCTTTAGAAGTTGTTGCAACTTGGAGTTGGTCGCAGGAACAAAAGTTGCCTTTGAGAAAACTGGAAGATTTCGCAGACTTTGAAAGACATTCGTATCTTTGGATAGGGGTTTCTTTTAGTTGGGGAGATGGCAAAGCTTGACTTTATGTCTCTGGGTGGTTCAACCGCCACGGAATTACGGTTTGAAGATGATGCCTTTTGGCAATTGCTTCTAAAATTTCAATTGAATCAGATTTTTACAGGGACCTGAAATTCTTTGCTCCCTCAGTGGCACAGGTCTGTATAATACCACTGGCACTCTCCTTCGAAAGTCCTTCAACACTAAGGCAGGGCACGATATAACTGTCACTAACCTGTCTTGGAGGGGATTTTTGGTTCACTCAGGAAGTAGAAAAAGAGTTGTGACTTCTGGTTGCCGGAAAACATTGATGCATACCATTCCGGTAGACCTTCCGAATGAATGCATACCACTTGCAATTTGCATTGTCTGTTTTTTGTTGGCTGTGGATTTGCACAGCGCAGTGAGGCAATATCAACCAACGGCGGTGCAGGGTCAACATTGAAGTGAACAAATGGTTGATCTCTTCTATGCCACCTTTGTTGAAAGGAAACATGGGATTAAGTCCGCAAGTCATTGACATGTTTGATTGAAAGTCCCTTCTATGACAAGCCGTTTTTTTGTGTCTCCAATTTTGCAAATCATCTCATTCCCTCTTTCATGACCTCTCACCCTTGGAGAGTTTTGGAAAGTTCCAAGCGTCTTGCTCCCCATTTGCAGGTTTTGCCAGCGAAAATGATTTGCTTAAGCCCGTGATCACCTTTTTGTAAAACATGTCCCTGGCATGCCCAGTGGTTTAGTGAGCTGCCTTCCCACCACTACTTCAATGATCAGATGGAATTAGGTGGTTAGTAAGCAACATCTTGCAACCATATCCATACACTAAGAGGGTTAGACATGGTTGGACTCCCACCTCTGAACGCTCTTCAGGTCGAGGAGGCAGCGTTGATGCTGCAACTGCACGAGAAACGGCCACCACCCCGGGGGCCTTTCCCGTGGGCAGAAGGCGCCGGTTGGGTGGATATGCCTGATAAAGAAATGCAGCTAAACCATCATAAACACTTCCAAATGAGTCTTCTGGATGCAGACTTTTCTGGCATTATATAATTTAGGACTCCCCAAAAACAGGCTATAAGACAAAATGACTTCGTGAAACTTTCAACTAATTGGACCTTAAAACTTTACCAATCTTTTGGATGCATTGCTGGAGAGTTGTGGAACCTTGGATATCGACAGCTGGTGACGTTGATCCAACCCCCAAAAGTTATATATATATATATATTTTTTTTTGAGGGGAATTTGCAGGCAAATTAGGACGCAACAATTTTGTGTCCAGACACTAAACCACTTCCCTGAGAGCTGAAGAGGAGATACCTGTTTTGTTGAGATTTCATGCTAGCCGTTGGAGCGGTGTTTTTCTTTAAATAGCCATCACGATTCATCATATCATCATATCCTTTCATACTAAATCCTGACCAGTAACCATACATAGGTTCAGGCATGTTCCGGTTCCACAAAAAATGGTTGGTTTTCTTGCCAAATCTTTTCAAACTTCGAAAAGTAATAAGTTTTATGAGTTTTATGGTTCCTGATATTGAGAGACACCCCTATCACTATATATAGGATAGACAGTGGTGATGAGATTCTTGCTTGGAGGGGCGTCCGTTCTGCATTCTCCCAACCACCGGCCATGAAACAGACCTCATTATGAGACAAACCCGTGAGTCCTCAAGATTTTCAGGAGAAAAGCAACCAGCTACAGTCCGTAAAACCAACATAGCCCCTGAAAATAGGCCAAAACCCAAAAGGAAACTCATCTTCCCACCATCAATTCTCAGGTAATATGTTAGTTTCAGGGAGGGTATGATTTCAATTTTCTTCCATGAAATTCCTTCTATTATTTTCAGGCTCGCACCCTTGGCCTTGACAGGTTCCACCTGGCGGCCAAGGCAGGTCATGGCGCTTGAGGCCCTCGGAAAAAAGTTGTGGATGTATATCGGGGTGACGTAACGTACGTCAAATGCAACGGGGGAAAAATGGGTCATGAGTCATGACTGCATGAGAATTCTGATGATTATATTTTTTAGATTTACATAAAACATAATGTAAATGATTATATATAAAAATTCTAGACTGATATGATATGATATATAGATGTTAAATTATGATTCTCCAGACTTTGGGCCTGTGTGGTTTAGGACCTCGAAATAGAGCCCTGAAATTTAACATGACATCGACCAAGATCAGCGTGGTAGAATACCTGCTATGTTATTATGATCCCCGAAAAGGTATCAGAAGGCGGTAGTTATTTCGGGTTTTTCCAGCTGGTGAATCATAGTTTGCCTATAGACTACCGGCAGGTTGATAAACCACTGGAACTTGCACAGGTTCGTCAAAATATGAGGGTTTGCAAAAACACTGCTTCAATCAGTGACAAGTATCGTGTTATTTTCTCCATCTCATCTTTTATACAGTAACTATAAACGCGCACATATAATATGTTACATATACATTGTAAACACATATTTAGAATCTAGACAACATATGGATACTATATACATCACATTTAAACAGATGTGAACATCACATGAAAACGATTTAAAATCTACAAATGTTCAGTATATGATTATTCTACATGTTTTCTTATCCCAAGCCATCTTTATTTTGTATGACTTCCCTTTCCCTTTCGCATTTCAGGAGGCCAAGCAGTCTTTAGCCATTGAAGATGGAGAGCAATAGTTGAAGTGCGTCGGGTTTCGGAGTCACCAGACTTCAGATCCAAACAAGCCCTGGGTTTTTTGGCCGTGAAACGGCCACTAAAATCGGGCGTGATTTTCCATTCGAAAAGGGTGGCCCTTAGGTGTCTTACCAAATGAAACCAATGAAAATGCGATTTCTGCACCTTTTAGGAAACGCGGGCGGAAGGTGACTGGTTGTAAGATGTTGTAAGTGTACTTGCTTATTCATCAGGGACAACAAATTGGTGAGACACCTGCGCTGCTAAAATACTTTTCTCTCCAGGTCTTTCTGCTTTCCGAGAAAGCAGTAGCTTGACTTACACGTGTAACGCCACGTCGCAGAAAACTTCGCGACGCCACGGCAACCTGTACTCTACCATCATCCAGGCTGGTGCCACAAGGCAAAAGCCACGACGCTATGCTGGTGCTATGTGGCCCACCCACTTTAAGGCGTCGTTTCCAATTGCTGTAGGATCACTCGCAGGCTTCCAACGGTTACACAGCTAAAGATGCTGTTGTGACCCCACCTTTTAGGGCATTTGCTGGAAAGTTGGGGTTGAAAAAAGAAGGGGGCAGTCTTGAGATCAGATGCTTGATATAGTTTTTTTTTTAAATATATATATATACACATGTTTATATATAGTCACACTGTATATATAGTCATACTGTATAGGTTGATGTTTTGGAACTTGGTCCATTGGTCAGTCATTTGGGAACATGATCTTTGATCCTGAGGAATTTTCAAACTTTCTGGTCCATAAACGCTTGAAGCCTAGGATTGCATAAGCCTTGGTATCAGTATCCAGTCGTTTGCCCAGATGTGGTGGTTGTAGGTGGTTGTTATCTCACCTTTGGAGTGTGCCCCTAAACCCATTACCAATAGGTTATGAAGGGATTCCCAATATTTGGCTTGGGTACCTGGAGTGTACTCTAAGGAGTCTCAGATTTGCCTCGGTCGCTTCAGCTTAAAAGCCCGCGTGCCCGGAACCGCCGGGACCGGCGTTGCGCAATGGTCTGGGGGCTCAGAAAACTGCAGAGAATAAATGAGAGGACCTTGGAAAAATATGACATGATAATCCTTGATAATCCATTCCTTTTCGACCAAGGATCTTTGATTAATCCTCTAATCTTTACTTTCCAATGTTGAATGGGACTGGGATGCACCGAATAGACAGATAGATAGAAAGATAGAAAGATAGGACAGCATACTTAAACTTTGAAACGGAACCGACCAAACGAAGATGGAGCTTGAACATCATTAGGGAAATCACGCCAGAGAAGGAATTTCGCCTGCAGCTGCATTTCTTGAATTGTTGAGCCTACATGATGGGTTTTGAGTACGTATATCAGATGGAGTTTCATATCATGCGTGCTGTGTTTCTTTTTTTGGGGGGGGGGGTGGAGGGCTATTATATGACGGATAGCATGTATATGCATGTATGCATTGACCGTTTGCATATTTGGGAGACATGTCAACCAAAAAAAAGGAACAACACTTCGTTGATCTACAGCTGATATGGTTTACCGGTGGACCCACCACACTCCAGTCACTGAACAAGAGGTGCAAAGAAGTGACAAGCTTTGAGTCATATAGATTTTCGTATTATACTCTATCAAGGCTTAGGTATCGAAAATCCATGATTCATCAAACTTAGAATGTTTGGTTCCATTGCCATCATCTCACCTTCAGGAACTCAACTTCGAAACGAATCTTTTACTAAAAGTGATCAGATTTAGCCAAAATCAGCTCCAACCACCATCTCACCTGACGATTCTCTAGACATTGCGTCACATGGAAGGCCTTGGCTGTGTCGCGCTGGGAATCCCCATTGCTGGGAGTTCTTGGAGGCGTTTGCGAAGCAACAACGCAGCAACACGGCCAAATCGAATTAGCCTCGGAAATGGGAGGAAACAGTGAAGGGGCTGGTGTTTGAAGGGTTTTCAGTACATAGAGAAGTACTGTACATGATATTTATATGAACATACTTGACAATATGTACATGTCATGGATAGGTACATAGAGACATGTATGATATATGGCACTTCGTTTTTGATACATGATATGATGCTGTGTATTATGTATGTTTTTTTCTTCAAATGTGTTGTACATAAATTGACAAGTACATAGAATTGGGAGCAGTTAGCCATCTACTTTCACCCCTGCAAACGGACAACACCCCCTACCTTAAGTCCATGAAGGATGGACTCATTTGACAAACCTTCCAACCAAGGGTGGCAGATCGGGAGGTGTGGTGTCCCAACCTTGGGTGGCAGATGGGTGGCAGATGGGTCCCTCTCGTTAAGGTGGCAGAATTCTGGGATTGACCTGCTTTTTTTTGGGGGGGTTCGATTTTCTAGAAGAATCCCCTAATGTGTTGGGAATAAAAACCATCCAAATGCATGATTCTCTTGATATTTTAGAAGTGACAATGTTTTAAGGATGCATCACTGCATCACGTTTTGGGTGAGTTGACGCATGTTGACGCAGTCACCCAGCTCGCTGACGACTCACCCTATGGTCGTTTAGGGAGGAGTTGTGATTCACGGTAACAAAACGGTGAAAGTGATGAGGTCCTTTTTGGGATTGAAGAAACCTTTGTTGGATTGGGGAATCTTTGCTAAGCCTCAGAAAATCTGATAATTATAATTTCCAGAAAAAAGTCATGAAACATTCACATTTGGAAGGGCGTGTTGATCTCAGCAAATCTGGGTGTATTCGAGGTACGTGATCAGGAACGTTGACCAGATCAAAGGAAGCCTTGCCTTTCAGCCACCAAATCAACCTTTTTTTTTGTCAGGATAACGTGCAATCACCACTATTGATCAGGGGATACATCTTCAAATGTATTACTGTATGTTTTCCTCTGTTTTCCTATTGTCATGGTAGTTTTTTTTTGGGGGCGTTTTTCACAAATCTTGGTACCTGAAGAAAAATCCCCACCAACTAACTATGAAGCCATGCAGCTCCCAATGGATCATTGTTCCAAGAGAATGTATGACAGAAAAAGGGTCCAGAGAACTATACACACGTTATTTCATGGATAGATTACCCTCCCGAAGTTTAACATAGCCCCTGAAAAGTTACCTTCCCAATAGGAAAGTAGTCTTCCAACCATCATTTTTCAGTGGCTACGTTAAACTTCCACTGGGTAATTTGTATATTACATATATGCAATTTATTCGCTTTGATTAAGGGTACTATGCTTGCAGTACTTCTTGCACCACTCGAGACCCCCTTTCTGTTGGGGGAGAACATCAAATTCGTCTCCAACTGAGGTGGCCCGACAGACGCAGGCAGCACCTGAGTATGAGCGTTGGATTCTACAGGCTTCCCCGGCGGGGGGCAGCAATCGATGGCTTCTCTGATGTGAAACGGACCCCTGGTTGTTTCATCAGTTCACTCGTTGTGGAGGAAGTTGTGTGCAGATAGGTTTCGGAGTTACTTAAAAAACTAAACCTTCCCTTGAAAAAGTGGTTTCTTTCAAAGATTCAAGGAAGTCCCTTGGCGAAATCCGGATGGATTCGAAACTTTGGGTGGGATTGCAGGATGGGTTCAACTTGGCACCGACTTGGTGACTAGGCGTTGAGTGATGCCAGTGGTCCACATTGGATGCCTTGTGATGACCGGGAAGCGAAGTGCTCAGTGTCTTGGGCTCCATGTAAAATCGTTGGTTGGGTTTGGTTGGTGTGGGCCAGTGTGGGCCAAGGGTAAGGCACAATTAAATTTCAGTTCAAATTGGCGTGGATGGGATTATTCTCACCAGTAAACTAGCACAGCAATAGGAAAATTGACCTAAGACATAAATCTACACAATGATGGATCTTCCACCGCTTTGCTTGTTTGCAGGGAACAATAAGTTGAGATTCACCTGAAGAGCTGTATTTTTGTGTTTCCGATTCTTCCCTCCGCCTGAAGATCTAATCTAAGTTAATCTAAACTTGCCAAAGGATCGAAAGGAACCTGAAATACCAGATCCAAAATTTCTGTAAAACAGCTTCTTTGTGTTATTTGCTGGGCTGGCTGACCTAGGCAGCATCGACAGTCAGTGGCATCATGCAGCACTTTTTGTCGATGTGCCAGGTGCATCAAATGTGGCTCATGCCTGGATAAGTTGGATTTGTTTATGGGTGTGGTGTCTCTCAGAATAATACACTCCCTAATGCTGACATAGCCCCTGAAAATAGGCCGGGCCTCAGTATTCCCAGTGGTTTCTGACAATTTGAAGATCTTGGGCGAGAGGTCACCTTATTAACATTAACAGTTGGACCTGACTGTTACCATACATACAGTATTCTTGTGCAATCTTAACGTCTCTCCAAAAAAAGAGGTAGTCTCACCTCCAGAGCTATCCAAACAAAAAAGTAAAATCAAGCGATATTCGGGGAGTAAGGAGAAGAGCCAGAGATGAGATATCTTCCCCCCCAAGTCTGACATACCTTCAACCGAAAACCAAGAAACTCGTTTTCCCAAGCATCAGCCGTGCAGCAAAATTTCGCTCCCAACCATTTGGTTGGGGAATATTTTCGAAATCGATGATTTTCCCCTCAAATAAGGCGGGGATGGTTTGGGCACTCCAGCAACCACCCAAAATCTCTCCAGGAGCGTCCTGAGGATCGCTATCGTTCAGAGAACCTTCAGAGTGACCTGTTGAGAAGCGAGATTTGGGGCATATCAACATTGACTGAAAACCCGGTTGAGAAAGGTGGTTTATTAGGGGAATCCTCACAAAATGCCTCGAAATCAGGTATCCAAGTATATAATATAGTATATTATTTGTATTCTACATGAAACTGTATATGAGCCAATGAGGAAGCATATTGTATTTGATTAAACTTGACACTCAGGATGCCAGGACAAGTGAAAACATATAAAGCCATACTTTTGCAATGTGCACTTGATCCAGTTTGATGAGTGCTACCAGAATGCAGCATGTGTCTGTAAGAGTTTTTCTGGTCTTTGCTGTTTTCTATGCTTCAAGTACGCAGGGCATGTGTAGTTTTTTCCTCCACCGTGCCCCAGAGTACTTGCATGTCGCTTACATGCTTATCGACTCGACTAGATTCCTGGATGATGTCTTTTGCAACTTCCACATCTCTATATCGTTAGGATCCACATATGCAACAGTTCTGTGTCAAATGTGCGCGAGGATGCCATGTATGTCTGAAAGGCAAGTTCTTTAGGGACGATGCATGGTCCAATCCTGTCCAATCGCTCACCCGCCAGGCATCCAGACCATGTCTGCAAAACAGGTTGGGGCAACGTTTCAAGCTGGGCAATGTATTATCTTCGAATCACCTGCAGGGATGGTTTTTTCCGACAGAAGTTTAACAGGACAACAGATATCATTATACGTTGAATGAATCAAGGTTGTAAAATCCACCAAGGGCCAGGCAGTTGGTCCCCGTTGGTTGTGAAAATTCAGTGACCTATTCATTTTTCGGTTGGTTGTTGAGGTTTTTCTCCCGGGGCCAAGTGGAGGTTTCAAAGGAATTTCACATCAGCAGGTTGGAAAGGATGCATAATTTGACTAAATAATTCAACTCAAGACCAGGACGGTGGAGCATTTCGACGCATTTTTCAGAAAGG
The DNA here is from genome assembly GCA_000507305.1 of Breviolum minutum Mf 1.05b.01. Lineage (NCBI taxonomy): Eukaryota > Dinophyceae > Suessiales > Symbiodiniaceae > Breviolum > Breviolum minutum. Next base: position 111,872 of record DF240325.1, on the reverse strand, counting down.
TCAATGATTTCAATGATTCTTCCGACCATGTTTTTTCGAAGGGAAGGAAGATCCCATTTTCATGCCACTTTCCATATTCACTGCTTTCCATGAAATTAGCATTGCCACTTCCTGGTTGATGAGATGCTCAAGACCGAAAAATATTGCATAGATGTTGCATTTTGGTTTCCTAAGTTTTCCCTGAAGATGCAAGTCGCCAACTTCGGTAAAATAATCAAATGCTTTTTCCCAGTTGGAGCGTCGGTGGCTACCGAGACTTCACACCATTTGGAAACCGACTGAAAATCTTCGGCCGCTTCAGGGTCCCAAAGTGAATAGTGCAGGTCTGGGCTCGGGGGCTCCCGGGTTTGGTTATCTTTGGACCAGGGATTTCTGGACCGAGACCCCAGGTCTCAATAGTGGCACCCCGTTCCCAAAAATCTTCCACTTCAAGGGATTCTTATGGGTCCCACTATTGGAGGTCCCTGGAATTTCCCTTGATCTAACTAACCAGTGATAAAAAACAATGGATGTTGGGAATGTTGGGTGATGTCTGGGGTATGTATGATAATTTCATATTTCATGGTATATTGTTCACATGCTTTCAAATTGATTCCTCCCGAGCTAATTTTGAAGCCCCGTCGAATCCTGTTGGCCATGGCAAGTGATGTTTGAGTCAATGGTACTGACGAGGGATTTCCCGATTTATTGTCCCCAAAAGCATCACTTGAAGTCGTTTGTGTTGGGGTGCAAGCCCTACCTATCCCAGCATGTTATATAGTCCCCCAAAAAATCATCTCTTCATGTTTATATATGAATTGGAAACATATATAGGATTATTAGCCTTCACTTTCCAGCTAGTGGGACGGGCGTACACAAACACAACGTGTTGGACAAAGTTCTTGTTGGATTTCAATGGATTTCACATGTTGGTGGAAGGACATATAGAATTCATCCAGATCAGATAGAATCACCCCGTCACGGTTGGCTCTTTTTTTTTCTCCTGATGTTGTTTTGAGAATAACGTTTGGTAAACTACTGGATTCGTTTTCTCCTCCAGATTTCATTAGACTCATTAGACATACTGCATATATTTTGGCTCATCTTGTTATTTGAACTGAGAGCATCGGAACTTCAACGACCATTCATTAAAGCTAGATCCTAGATGTTGACGACTCTTCCAACAGTGGCAGGGCCAGCTGCGGCTCCTTCGAGAATTCCACCTCCCAAGGCATCAAAAAAGGGGGACACAGCATGAAATTTTATAGGAATATTGGAAAACAAGCTTGTTTAGCATACCATTGCCTACAAAGCTAAGCACACACTTTTTTCTTGCCAAACAATTCTGTAAAATATCCTTTTATTTTTTCATGAAGGCTTGCTTTGTTCATCTTTGCTTTCAACAAGTTTCCCACGTTTCATCAACAAAGATTTGCTGCTTGGGAAAGACTTCGGCAGGCCTCGCCCCTGAAGCGCGCATGCCGGGAGTCGAGTTCTGCTGAAACCCTGGAGAGTTCAGGCAGATGAAGATGTCACAAGCTCGACAAATGGATAGCAAAACATGGAGAATGTTCATGATTCATGAATATTCTGGGTGATTTATAGTGGCAGTACATGATGTTGCAAAACGGTAATGAAGGTAGTTCAGCAATGGAATCCTCCCCCAAAATGACCTTAATTGAGGATGAACCTCTTATATTAGCTAATTCCAAAAGGTCGTAAACGGTGATTTCAAGAAAACTCCAGGCGTAGCGCGCAAGTAGGAAATGCGCAGCGCGCATGTGGATGCACAAGTGGATGCACATATGAGCGCGCCAGTGGACGCGCAAGTGAGTCAATATTGCGCAAGTGTCCAATATTTTACATGGCCAACAGATTCACCCATATTCCCAAGGAAATCAAGAATGATAAATGCTTAGCCAGAAGCTAAAACTCAGCCATCATGCTTCCATCCATCCAGTTCATTTTGGTGAGTTTTCTTTCTCACCCACGTACGGTCAAATTTCGAGAAACCATGCTTTTTGCAGATGTGGTTGTTTGCCTTGAACATGACTTGGACGCATTGTGAATTCTATTGGGATCTGGATTTTGAACCCTCTGAAAACCAGTGGCGGGCAGCCAATGGCATTTGGGGGGTTCGGTATTTGTCTTGGATGTTATTTCTTTTCCCGAATTTTGATAGTTGATCCGTGAATGCTGAGCCCTGGAATACTAGTGGCGGCCAGCCAGTGGTATTTGGACTGTCCGGAAACCCCAAACTACCCAAAGTCATAAACCTGCGCAGTTCAAGCAAACTTGCCTTGGTTCCCTGATGGTAAATGGAAGCACAGGGTGAGTCATGTACCAAGGGTTTGTGCATCTGGACGCGGAAACACGAGCAGCAGAACGCCATTGATCATTTTTGTTTTTGGTGAATTTTGCGCCTCTGCTTTAGCAAAGTATGTTCATTTTCAGTTTACGATTTCTTGGATTTAGATAACTCTTATAACAATATAGTTCACCCAGACAATTTGAGACTATTTGATGCTTTACATTGATAATCTGATAATTTGATCATAGCTCCCAATTCTTTTTGCTCCTTGCAACCAACCATGGGCACAAGGGGACGCTTCTTTCGGCTGAAAGGCTGTGCAAACGTGTCCGGGCCAGATACAGCTTCCAAGATCCCTGTGCTGAAGGTGTGGTGGTGGTTAGGGTGCTGAGGGTGAGAGTCAAAATCACTTCAAGATTCTGCAAGATTTCACTTTTGCAAAAGAGGTTTGCTTGAGGCCATTTTGCAGAAGGGTCTGATGTTTGATTTTGATGCTTTGCTGTGGAGGCATCGCCCGCCAAGCGCCCCTGCTGGCAGGACACGTGAGGGCAATTCTGATTTGAGAATCAGTGCTATAGAAATGGCACTACTGTAGAAGAATCGAAAGGCATTGAAAAGGATGCTGAAATTATATGTAATGCTGATGGTTTGGTGCAACGAGATTCACAGATGGTCAGAGTGACTGCACGTCATTTGCCACAGGGGAGTGTTGGTGGTCGGCACAAAAACATCTAAAAGAACACATGAACCAGCAAGCCTTTTAAGGAGTCCAGTCCAGTTGAACATCCACGGAGCCCAGGCGTTCTGGGCATCGGCAATGGCAAGGGTTTTCCCCCATCGATGTACGATTTGAGTGTAGAGATTGCATTGAAAATTGCAGACCCTTGACGTACAATACAGCAAAAGAAAGCATTGACATCGTTGAGCAGTGTTCAAAAGATTTGAAAATCAAACACGTGAGATTCAGCCGTGTTAGTTGTTTCCTTTGCATCTGCAACATGTGACAGGGCCAGATGCAGCTTCCAAGATCCCTGTGCTGAAGGTGTGGTGATGGTTAGGGTGCTGAGGGTGAGAGTCAAAATCACTTCAAGATTCTGCAAGATTTCACTTTTGCAAAAGAGGTTTGCTTGAGGCCATTTTGCAGAAGGGTCTGATGTTTGATTTTGATGCTTTGCTGCGGAGGCATCGCCCGCCAAGCGCCCCTGCTGGCAGGACACGCGAGAGCAATTCTGACTTGAAAATCATCGTTGCAATAGAAATGGCACCACTATAATTATAGAAGCATCTAAAAGCATCAACAAAAATGCTGAAATGCTGAAATGATGATGATGATGATGATGATGATGATGATGATGATGATGATGATGATGATGATGATGATGATGATGATGATGATGATTAGGTGAAATGAGATACACAGGACTTTTGGGTTGTCAGGACAAAGAAACATCTCAAAAATCATTCAAAAAAAACCCAGCCTTTGAAGGAGTCCAGTCCAGTTCAACAGAGTCCCGGAGAGTCGCCCAAAGCGAAGGCAGGTGTGTGGCATCGATGTCCAATCACCTGGGACGCCACTTTTTTCCAATCACGAAGTATGTTGGTCTACTCCGCACTGTTTTCCACGGCAAAGTATCTCCAAGATGTTGTTCTCCATCTTTTTGGCAACAGGGAGCATCATTGTAGGCGCTGTGGATACGGGCTGCCTGTTCAACCATCTAACTTGTGCCTCAGGAGACACCTTCAGCCTCTTCTAAGCGTCGGTTTGTGTTAGATGAGCCGTGGCGGAAATGAGCTGCTGTTGCTGTTCCTGGTCCTGTTGTTGTTGTTGTTGTTGTTGTTGTTGTTGTTGTTGTTGTTGTGGTGGTCAAGATACATGCACACTTCCCATATGTGTGCGGTACATACTTCACCATAGATGCTTCGTACTCACTTTGGCTCAAGGAAAAAGACTGCAGTGGGATGAGAGCTTCGTAATACTTTGACTTCTAGGTTGAGTGCTGTTAGGTACTTCTTGTTTGTTACCACTCCCGGACCATCGAATTTTGTGATGGTAGGGGAGCTCTGACACGTTCTATAGGACTTCAGAGACTCCAGAAAAATAATGGCAGAACATGCCGGTGATTTTGGCAAACTTCGGTTGCCATTGCCAAAGACCTTTAGTGGTGGTCCGTCTGACTGGGAAGAATGGGAATGGAAATTCAAGAGTTACTTAGCCATTTTTCAGCCTGATGCAACTGACTTCCTGGTCAGAGCGGAAACTTCAGATGTCGAGATCATAGATGCACATTTTGCCACGGCACTTCAGCAAGAAGAAGAAACAGTAGAGATGAGAATGTTTCCTGGAAAACTGCATCGTCTACTAGCCAGCTTGTGTATAGGATCTGCTCGACTTCTGGTTCGCCAGAATGTAGCAGGAAATGGCTTTGAAGCTTGGCGTAGACTGAGCCAACGTTTTTCACTTCCAGATGCCACTCGACATGTGTCACTTCTGACTAAGATACTTGAATGGAAGTTCAACACACAAACCTTTGAGCAAGACTTCAATCCCTCGGAAACAGTAAAAGCTAAGTATGAACAGCAGACTGGCACTCCAATTCCAGACAGCATACTTGTAGCCACTTTGGTGGATAAGACTTCAGGAGCACTTCAACAACACCTTCGGTTGAACGCAGCAGCGATCAACACGTACGAGCAGATGAGGAACATCTTGGTGCTGTACTTCAGGAGCAGGCACATCTTGACTTCTTCGGATTCTGGACTTCCCATGGACATAGGAGCACTAAACGGTAAAGGATACTTCAAAGGAAAGAGCAAACGCAAAACAATAGGATTTGGCCATTGGAACTTCATGAAAGGAAAAGGAGGTATGAGTACAGGAAAAGGACAAGGAAACGATTTCAAAGGAAACAAAGGTAAAGGAACAGGAAAGACTTCACACAAAGGAAAGGCAAAGGTGTAGTTTGCTTCACCTGTGGGAAGCCTGGTCGCACTTCTCATGAGTGAGGAACTTCTTTCCCCCGAGGATTGTAAATTGCATCGTAACAACTTTTTTGGTTGAGGCCAGACATTCAGTTCGCAGTGAAAGAACTTTCATGTGGTTGGACTTCCCCGACTGAGGATCATCGCACCAAGATGAAGACTTTACTCAGGGATCTTGGCAGGAACCAAACCTATGGTTTTGACACTTTGGCCGAAGATCATTCCGCCTTCCAAACAGACGACGCTCGACATCGACACCTATGTGGACTCCGATTGGGCAGGTTGTGCTACTTCAAGACCAAGCGCTTCCAGAAGGGCCTTGTACTTTCTCGGCACCTTGATCACTTCTCAAAATCGAACACAGGCTACCGTCGCTCTCTCCAGTGGAGAAGCAGAACTTTACGCCATAGTACTTGGAGCGTCGGAAAGTTTGTTCATTAGGCCACTTCTTTTAGAATCCCAACTTTCCAAAAAGTGTGAACATCCAAATCCACACTGACAGTACCGCAGGTAAGTCGATGGCTACTAGGTTTGGAACTTCCAAAGAAGACGAAACATGTTCAATTTCGATCTCTTTTCATCCAAGAACTTGTTGCTTGGGTGTTGTTTCAATCAAGAAGATATCTGGAATAATTTCGAATCCATCTGATGTGATGACAAAATACATCACAAAGGAGGTACTTCACAGACACCTCATGGCACTTGGGATCACCTATCCCTTTGGCCGTGTTGGTTGCCTTCGTACTGAATGTGTGCAAACGTTGATTTTCACTCTTCACACGTATGCACGTATTTTTCCGCAGCACTCCCCGTAACTGTTTTAAACACTTCCGGGTAGCTTAGGATAGCCATGGCACTTCACTTTTTGTGGTTTGGCGAACTTCATTTTGCGGGAAACTTCAAGTGAAAACTTGGACAAGCTTAGAAGCCGAACTGCCGATCTCACTTTAAAGGATCCAACTTCGTACTTCGAAGTTCGTTTTTTTGTCACTTCAGTGCCATGGGCCCATGGACTTCGAACTGATTGGTTTTTTGTTCACTGCAACTTCAAACCAGATGTCATTTTGGCAAATGCGCTGAACTTGCACTTCATGTTTTTGACTTTTTTCACCGGAAGCCTTGAGGGCAAACTTCATCAATGTCACTTCCTTTCTACGAAAAGTTTGTGGACCCTTCTTGGTTCACACAGCAGCAGGGAGAATACTTGCAGTTGGAGTTGCTCCGAAGTCGTCAAGCACTTGAGGACCGAGTGAAACAACTTCAATACTGCATTGCGAGATCTTGAGCTTTTGATTGAGAGTGAAGAATAGATCACGTGTAGGGCTTGAACTTGGTAGAGCACAAGAGGAACTTCTACCAGATAGAAGGTACGACTGGACTGAACTTGTGGCCGTGTGGCATACTTCGCTCTTTTCAGTTGGTGAAGGCACTCCTTTGAGACTTCTTGCTTTTTGTCAAGAGAAACTTCTACCAGATCTGGCTACTTCCAAAAGGAGTGGTGACTTGGTTGAGGAGACCAACAGAAGGTTGAACTTTAGGATGAATCATCCCATGTTTTCAACTTCGTATGTGGACAATCTACTTCTACTTTCCGATGTGAGGAAAGCTGATGGAAACTTGCTGGAGATTTTTTCCGAAACAGAAGTACTTGAGAGCACGTCTGTGACTTGAACGTTGGAAGGTGATGGAGTAAAACTTCACTTCGTTTATTGTGCATGGGGGAAGGATGACGGTTCATGTTTCACTTCTTTTGTCCTAAGTTGAAATATCAACTTCAGTTTTTGCAGGAAGACTTGAAGTCAACTTCTTTGTTTTGGTGCTGCTCTGATCCAACTTCATGAGCGCAGATTTTGAGCACGTCAGACTTGTAAGAGGACTTCACTTCTCCAGGATTTGTAAAGGCAACTTCAATTGCCAAGTCTTGCAACTTCAGAGGAATCGTTTTGAACTTGACAGCATTGAAATTTCAATTGGCCCAGAACTTGTGAAAGGCTTGACTTGATGTCCAACTTCCAGGGGTCAATGTTGAGAACATCAATAATTCAACCTCCAATTTTGAACTTCTCAAAATTCATTTGTTTGGTGAAGAAACTTCGCGCCCACACTTCGTTACTTCAAGGGAGCATGTCAAGATACATGCACACTTCCCATATGTGTGCGGTGCATACTTCACCATAGATACTTCGTACTCACTTTGGCTCAAGGAAAAAGACTGCACTGGGATGAGAGGTTTACTTCGTAATACTTTGACTTCTAGAGTTGAGTGCTGTTAGGTACTTCTTGTTTGTTACTTAGACTACTTCCGGGCCATCGAATTTTGTGAGTTGTTGTTGTTGGTATTGCTGCTGCGGCTACAAACAAAGGGAAGGGAATGCCATACCTATCCTCATGATTCTGTGATGCCTCAATCAGACAAGAAGACAACCAGAGCTACTAGGAACTTCCAAGTGTGTAGAACAGAACGGCAAGAGATGCCGGGTGATACTGTTGATGGACTAAGTCTGACAACATCATGTAGCAATCGATAAGGTAAACAAAACAATGTGCAACTATATCCAGTGTCGGCGCTATTTTCATGTGTTTTCTTGATCCCAACAGGTGCAGCATTTTTGATGGGTTTGCAGTTTTGCTTCAGAGTCACTGCGAACCCAATGGGACTTTAAGCCACTGAAAATTGAACGAAACGTTGAACCTCGCCGTAAGTTTGGGAGCAGTGTTTCGGAAAGTGCCATTCCAACAGCTTCCAACACTGAGGACTTTGCCAGTCCCATCTCCGAGCGTGTGGCACAGGTGGCAGCTTTTAAGACGAGAGTTTCTACAAAGAATGAGACCTTAACAAACCTCATCATCATCAGCATGCAACTGACATCAACTCATTCTGTAGGCCATTCTGCAGATGTGGTAAGTTTTGTGATAGAAAGTGATCAGTTGGGGGGGAAATTTTTTGGAAGAAGTTCCAATCCTTGCGTATCAATGTATCGCCCCGTGCTCCATTGCTCCAGGCACCATCTCCAATCCGTGCTGTCCGTGCACTGCAGTTTGGACCCGCAAAAAAAGGCTCTGAAGGTGGGAGTGAATTTACGGCCGAGGGGTGGGTCTATGGCCAAGCTGAGTTAGACCCATCCTCTCATCACCACAAAATACCAACCAACACATGGAAGAGAAGGTCAACATGAGGCCAATCCTTCAGCAATTGACATGATAACTAAATATCACAATTAATGAAACTACGTGGCGAGAGATCACGCCTCTTTGAGCACGAAAAGGCCTGTGCGGCTTAAAAACGAACAGGCGAAAATGCACATGTCACATGTACGTAGATGCGTCCACTTTCGCATCCACTTGCTTAATATTGACTCACTTGCACGTCCACTTGCGCGCTCACACGTGCATCCACTTGCGCACATGTCCGCTCATACGTTCATTTTGGGTTTCGCACGGCATGAATTGTCAAGTTATTGTCATCCTGTTGATGGAAGAAATCCTGCACCGCTTCATAGCTAGTTTGCCCCACTGCTTACACTGTTTTATATATGTCTTATTTGGATTTATTTGGTGCACGATGTTTTCCATGAACGGTAGCTTCGTATTTGTCCCAGGGGCCTGTAGCTGGGATACATATGTGCAGATAAAGCGAAGTGGCTCAGAATTACGGAAAGGCGCCACAGACTAGGTCAAAGAAACTTGAGCCATTAGACATCTTAATGAAAGTTGTCAAACCCCGAATGGGCCGACCCCCAAATTCGAAAGCTGTGCGTAGACCATCCATTTGTATTTCATTGTATATCCGTATATCCCTTTTCAAACGTTAGCACCGGAAAATACTTGTTTCATTTCCTGTGCTCCTTCAGTGAGAGAGTTGCACTTAGAAGTCATTATGTGCAAACTTTTTAAAGATAATTGCCAAGTTTGTTTTTTGGAAAATTTCCCAAAAGAATTATGTAAAATATGTACATGTACACAATTTATATCCCCCTGATTACATTATACACCACCTTAGATTAAATTTGGTGGACATGGGCACCATCTAGGCGGCATCCCTCCAATCATCCCAAGCTTCACCAGGAGAAGCCGAAGAGGCGTTGCTTCCACCAGGCGTTTGTTTAGGTTGCTGTAGCCACCCTGGACCCTTTAGTAAGGGCTGTCAAGTTTTCTTCTTTAAAGGGATGGTAAAGTAGAAGCAATATAATTGAGAAAATGTTTTTTTTTCCAGATCTTTTTTGGTATAGTAAAGGGCAGAATTCTTTTTGTGACGTAATTTTGGGGAAATTTTGACTTGATGGATTTTGGAGCTGTCACCGCAGATTAACATGATATGCTTGACAGGAATTACACCTTTGAATCATTGATTACCCCTTTCTCCCATGATCATGGAAGTGATGAAGTGGAAAATTGCCCTAAATGAAAGGATACTCATATTGGAGAGACCCATTTTCCACTGAACCATGATTGTGGGAGGAAGAGTGAACATTCAGAACTACCAGGTTTTCATTTGGTGAATCTTCCCCTTAAAAGCTCTTCGGTTTCACATTTCAGCCCGGTGAAATGGTTGTGCTTCACGCAGATGAGACACGGACCAGCATCATTTCCTCATTCATCATCGGCACTACCTTCCTCAACTTAACTCTGTGATCACAGTATGTGAAAGTAGATGGCGCAACTCCACCTCTGAATGGGCTTACTAAACCCCCTACTAAACCTCCTGGTGAAAAAAAGCACCAAATTCGGTGGTAGGGGGCCACGGCCATCCGGCAGACACTAATCATTTGAAAGGTGAGTCGTCGAGAGCGGTGGCAGAAGCTCAGGTGGAGGTGCCGGAGAGGCCTGGTAAAGAGGGGATGAGGAAGCTGAGAAGGATGAGGATGAGGATGAGGATGCTGGTAATCTTACATTTTGACAACTAGACACATGGGACATGCCACCTTGCCCGACAAATCAAGGCTGCCCAAGTTTGGACCTTCACCTGCAGCACCTGCAGCACCAGCGGCCTTTGCGCAGGATAGCATCATTGAGCCGACAGCCACTTGTTCTTGGGTGGGTCCAAGGTGGTTGTTGGTGCAGACCTAACTGTATTTTGTAGGAGAAACAGGGAGCAACAGCAGTTAATATCAGTTCATTGGACAAAGATGTGGCGAAACATGCTTTTGATGAAGCCCAGCTTTTGTTTTTGCCCCAGGGAAGTTCTCACTTACAAGGAATGGAGGAGATAAAGCCCAAGAATCGTTGGGCACACAGCCACTTGTATCTCATGAACGTGAAATTTCATTATGTACCAATTGTACATGCATATCATATGTAGGTCTTGAATGGTCTTGATAATGGTAGTCGCAAGTACAATTTATATACTAGGTGGTGGTAACTCAAATATTTTTTCTTTTTCACCCCGAAAATTGGGGAAGATGAACCCATTTTGACTCATATTTTTCAAAGGGGTTGGTTCAACCACCAACTAGTATAATACTGTTAGGTTTTGTATGCTCTGAGTCTTTTCGCCGGCATGGAGACTCTATGGCTACCGCCGAGGAAGAGGTCCATGTTCCACGTCCTGCAGAATGGCAATCCAAGGCCTTGTTTATTTGATGGACTTGGTAGTTTTCAATTTTCATCTATTTAAGAAAATGAGATTTAATGATTAAATGCATGTTTTTATATGAATTCTCACATACAATGTTTGTAGAGGCCAAAATGCCAACATGTTGAATCCGAATTTACTCCATCCTAGCATTTAAGATAGTTAGATGGCACACCTCCCACATTTCCCAGAAAAGATCAAAAAAGGTACGTAAGTACCGGGCAGCACACCTGAAAAAGAACCACTACTCACTTGACAAGTCGGAAGCATTCAGAAGCAAACAACTTGGTTTCTTCAGATGCTCTCAGCTGCTGTAGCTCCATGTTGCCCAACATTTTGAGTCACCAGGCGCTCTTTGAAAAGCCACCCGATTCACCAATGAAGCCGCTACCAAACCGACCAAAGTCCGGCTTTCCCAAGAAAGGTTTCCCAAGATGGGTCAGAAAGGATCGGGTTGAAGCAGTCAACAAGGACATCCCAGGGACACCTAGTATTCCTGACACACCCATGTATTTTTTTTGCTAAAATAGAGGATCAGTGGAAAACTGAAAACTGTTGATGGAAGAAATCCTGCACCAGTTGATAGGTAGTTTATCCCATTATTTAGGGGATTTTAATGAATTTTATACATCCCAGGCAACGACAATCATTTCCTCCACCAGCCGGTGACTTCCGAGGCCTGCGGGAAAGCCTCCCTTAGCCGAGTTACCTCAGGCTGCCGGAAATTTTTGGGCATGGTGGACATGGACCTGTCGGTCGCCCTATTAGGGTCTTGCTGTTGAATCTTGTTGATGGGGTTTTCGCACTTTGGAATCTCCAATTTGGCATCAATTGGGGTCAGCACTGTGGAATCTGAACGAATTAATTGCAAAAAAAAGAGCCTTTCTGAAATCCCAAATCGCCCAACAACCTTTGAACGGTGGATGTTTATTTGTGAACATCCATTACCCAGGCAAGCCCAGAGAGGAAAGAGTTGGGAAACTCTGGAAAAATGGCTTAGCTCATTTGGGCTGCAAGGGGAGTGGGGCGAAGAGATGGTGGTTGTTTTTTTGTTGTGGCCTTGGACCGTGGCATCTTCCATGGAGGTATATAAGTTGTCATTGAATGCTTGAATGGGAGAAAATGGAATCATATGTAATATGAATGGTATTTTCCATTGAGGTAGGTGTCTATCATGGAAAGTTTGGGGTGTTTACCAAGAGACATTCGCCCACAAAAGAGAGGGCCCATTAAAAAGGGCCAAGACTGTGAACTTTGCCATCCTAGGCTGACTCCTATGAAGGTGGCAGATCGCATCATGATGTTTGAGCTGCTTGGTGAGTGAAGATTGCTTTTAGTAGGCAGCCTGCTTAGATCAAGAATCCTATGATACATGAAGACGACCTAAACATCATAGAGAATTCATGGTGCTGACTGAATCTTCGGTGCCCGAAAGCATCCCAATTTTGGTGGCTTAGGAGGGGGTTAATCCTCCTCAAAATGGCTTGAGCCAATCTCAAAAGTGAATTACTGCACTCAGGTGTTAAGGTGTTAAAGATATGTTTCCTTTTGAAGATTGGTGAATTGTTTGAGTGCTATTGGTAATGCTATTGTGAATAGCGCTTTTACCAGCCCATGCAGGATTTGCCGTCCATCAAACGGCATGGGGAATAACAGGGGAACAACAGGGTCGTTGATGTCCTATCTTTTGTCCTTTTTTTTTGGTGGACACTTTGGTGAAAATCTCGTATCACTTGAAGATACTTTAATATCCCAAAAGATTTCTGCCACAGAGATGACTACCTTTCATTGAAATCCAGATTGCTGCAGTATTTTCTACTTTTCGGTGTGTTCTCGGACTAAATTTTCTAGCTACTGGACTTTTGCCTCTTCCCAGCTGGTTTGAGGGTTTGAGCATTATTTTAGACCTCCTCTGTTTGGGGGATGGTTGATGATGCCGATTCATTTGACATGGATTCCCAGTCCCTTTACAAACGGCAAGTCACTTTGTCATCCAACAACTGTGAACGGGAAAATTGCGTGTGAAAACAACACGCCATCCCTCCTTATTGGGCTGCTTCTCTTTGAGGAAAATCATTTCTCCAAGTGTGCGGGTGGCTGGCGCTGTTACTTGGCGTTTTTGGGGGTTTCCATGATGGACTCTTGAGTTTGGGTTCACAACTGAAGTACCAAAGTTAGGTACAGCATGGATCATCATGATAGATCTTTGGACAGACGATTGGCGCAGCTGAAGAAATTACCAAAAAGACATGGTAGATGCCAAAAGAATCATGGATGTAGGCGGTGCAATATGGTAGTTTTTATAACGCCGCGTCAGTGTCACTGGAAATGCTCTTGAACTTTGTCCAGGTGATTCTTATGGGTATTTATCATATGGTATATGTGTAAATATAAGATTTACATATTGCACAGATGAGGTGGAACAGTGAGACCACTAATCCGATCCAATCATTCATTTGTTTTTTGGTTCTCCAGATTTAGCACTGCAAAAAGAGGAGCATGGCAAAAATGATTCCACACAAACAAGGAGCAGAATTTCCACTTGTATTGGACTTTGGGTGAACCAACGCACCCGGGAATAATTCAACATGGCTTACACCGCCAACACCCCCAACGGCCGGAAAAAGAGCAAGGCCATGTCTTCCTCTGCACGCTTGGGAAAGCCTGTAGGCAGTGCCAATCGAGGTGAAAGATCTGGATATCCGACGTGATATCATGGGTGGGAAGATTTTGGGGAAGCGCCCGAAATTTGCCAAGAAAGACTTGGGCTGTGTGAATTCAGGTTTGCAGCTAAATGACCTGAAATGATGTCAAGTAACATAGGCCTGATCTAGCTGAAACCCATCTTGGCATTGGTGACATCCGCTTCCTAACACAAGGGTGACAGAGAAAATGAGAAAGATGAGGGAACGATGAAAAAACCGGGAGGTTTCCCACGTGTCATAGGGAAAATGGTGGTAACCTTGGGATGGTACCCTAGCTGTTAAAGGTGTATACCTAGTAGATTATCAACCGGTACCATCCCAACATTACCTCCATTTTCCCTATATATGTGCTCTGCTTTCAATTTCCCATCAATTCATAGTCCCAAAGGTGACTCATATTCCAACATCCCAATCTGCAGCTTGATGATTTGAAAGGCAGCGCAACTTGTAGCCATGAGAGGAGCTCCGGACGTGCCGTTTCTCGGCGTTTTTTGCACCAAAAAAAGTGGAGACCCTGTGGAATGGATGAATGGGAAGGATGACGAGTGGATGACTGAGGTTTATTGATGATATATCAATGTTTATCAGCCTCCGGCAATCCCGGCCGGCTTTTCCTGGGCCTGAGATGTGCGGCTCTACCGCCAGCAGCACCACATCAGTCCCAACAACCGCAGTGCCATTTATCCAATTATATTATATACAATATGTGTATTCTTGTTTTTTTTGTTTCCTGGACCGTGTTCAAGTATGCTCTAGTAAAGTAAGATGGCAATGGAAGAATCCATCATTTGTATCCTTCAGGTCGATGGCAGCTCCCTGTTCACACCGGTGCAGCCGGCATGGGCACGGCCTGATGTGAAGCCCAAGGATTCATTTTTCGTTGAAAGGTCAGATGATCATTTGAGAAGTCATCAGTTCACCTTGAGTATCACGTATCACTACATCTTCAGAAGAAAACATCTTCTAAGCTAATTTTGATTATATGATTAAAACTATTTTTTTTATCGATTTATCTACATACACACATGTAGATAAGATATTTGGACCTCCCAAAACGACTCTACATAAAACACATATCTTCCCACCTACCCGTGCCACCCCAACCGGAAGGAGCTCTTCCGCAGCAACTCGGACTTAGCTTTGAGGCCACCCAGCAGGAAGGCTGAACCAAAGGCAAAAACCAAATTGACAGCACCGCCCCGCGGAAAGCCTCCAGGTGCTCTGAGAAAAAGGGAGGAGAAACATATGGCAAAAACATGGGGAAGATTGAGTTTGGTTAGGAGATGGGAGGAAAGCAACCAATGGCGAAACCGAATGCATGCACTACATGCTGCCTATTTGATTGTGGCCCAGACATGGCTGATGTGTTTCGACAGGTTTCTTCGAAAGCCTAAAGGTTGAGGATGTTAAAGATATAGCAATTTCATGCAATTTCAGTTCTCACCGGTGTGTTTTGATGGTTGAGATTGTTACATCCCGGGTGTTGATGTAGAAGCGGTCAGATGCAGCTACAGCATGGTGTCATTCCACCAACTCATATTGCAGGTGGTGCGCCTGCCCATCAAAATGTGCTGGGTGTGAGCGTCAGAACCTTGGGACCGTCATAAATGGTCTTAATCCTATGAGCTTTCCTGGGATGGGGGCAAAAAAACATTAAAAACAAGCCTGAGTGCAGTATCTTATTTTTTTCAGAAATACGTTTTGTGGTTGGAATGTAGATTTTGGATTTTGATGCTTTTGATGGCTTTTTGCATCTTTTTGGCAAAAGAAAAGAACAAGGGACTTTCTGAGAGGCCTCCAAAAGAGCCCAGCTGAAATTCAACACACCTGCAAAATGCCGAAAAACGCCTCCAAGCATGGCGATTCCATCCATGGCAATGAGGCGGTTCCCAATATCCAGAGCGGTTTTTCCCGCGACTTGGTGACATTCAGTGATGATTTGCGAAAAAAAACACGGGGAATGAAGCGCAATACCAAAATTCTTGGTGTCATATCAGCCAATAACTCAAAAGATTTTATGCCGGCTATGGCTTGATGTGTTTTATAAATGATGATGATGATGATGATGATGATGATGATGATGATGATGATGGCGATGAGACATCTTGATGATAAAGATATATAATGATGAAACATCATGACCAACTGATAAACACCATGACTGCCGATGTCGTTCCGCCTTGCAAAGGAGACAAGGAGTCCGAGCGCGAAACGGCGGATCGGCCACCTGCAGGGCAGAAACGTCACTGGGCAGCTTAGATGTATAGGTCCACCGAATCTGTTGAGATGAATGTTAGGTATAGAACACACTTTATTTGATATATAATCGTTTCATAATTTAGAGTTTATAATCATAATCTCTCGGATGTGTTCTTTTTTTTTAAATGTTTATAAAACATGTATATTGTTTTAATCATATGTTTCAACTTGTTCTATTCCTTCTCATGTTTTCAATCAGTTGTCCGCATATCGATAGGATGAAACATAAAAGATCGAATCATCGAATCTTTCAAGCCTACATATTGCACACACACACAACACAACACACCTACCCTGAATGGAACTAACATATCCCACCTTGGAAAAAAAGGAAAATCATCTTCAAAATTGATATGTCAGTTCCCTGGAAGAGTAATATACCTATAGACCTAGTAACGTAAACGGTGGATGTTTGGGCACTTTGCCTTGGCCAAAAGAAGAGGTGAGATGTTGAAGCCGCAACTGCGAGTGCAGGAGGCTGGGATAAGGTTTGGTTGCAACCCATGTGTCAGTGACAGCCATGGCAAGATTTGTACGCCCCGGTAAAGTAACATAGCAATGGAACATGTGCTATTTGAAGATGATTTTCGTATTGAACATGGAAATATTCCAGCCAGCTATGTTAGTTTACCAGAGGGTAAGATAATTGTTGATAGATGAAATCCTAGTACAAGATTTCTGATATCTCAACTGCTGGTGAATTGCAGAATGAGAGCCACGCATTCTGACAAGCAATCTAACATTATTTTATATAAATATATACATATGTGTTTATAGTATATACAGATTATGTATATTTTCATGTGTGATGGTTTTCTATCTACCTTGTCACCTTGTCGCACGATCACAAACGCATCAAGAGGTGGGCTACCGGGTAGTGATAATCATGTCATGCAAGGCCCGAGAGCCCGGATACCCTCCTGGGAACTAACATATCCCATTTTAAAGGTACTTTTGAAGATGATTTTCCTATTCCCCAGGTGGGATATGTTAACTCCCTGGTGGGTATAATGTAGTAAATTGTAATGCCATCCAATTTCCTGATGAATTCTCTCATTCAAGATGCCGGATCCAGATACGAACACCCTGAGATCCTGATGCAATCGCCATAGCTATTTGATGTGTTATATTAAATTTATGTTATATATTTTTAGTCGCCATGGAGACGAACTTGAGCACGTAGATAGCCGCGCAAAACTTAATTACTGATACACATGCAACAACCTCGGCCGACATCACTCAAGAAATTCTGGTTTATTTGGGATTCCTGGAAGACCTCACTGACCTACCTGAACTAAGTCTTAAAGACATTTCAAAACTTCATTGTGTAGTTGGGCAAATATTCTGACCACATACCTTGTTACCGAACCAGTGACCACCACGTTTCTTCCATGTTTTTCTATGTCGGCTGGCCTCCATCTACGACATGTTCGGCCGGGCGAAGGCAGCCAGCGACAAGAAAGTGCCAGTCGTGCCAGTCGTTGTGCCCTTGTATCGTGACCCGGCGCTGGAGATTCGTGCCATGGTTTTGCCTCCAAAGATCCTTGGCCAAAGGCGGGTTTCAGAGCTGGATCCCATTTCTTATGAGGAAAATGGATGGATAAACACTTGTAGGAAATTGGCATGATTTGGTTCAGGAGGTACGGTAGGCGATTTCAAGTACACTGACATCCAAAGTATGTGTTTTTTTTTTGGGGGGGGTCATTTTATGTATTATATATGTATCTGTGTGTGAATATATTATAAGTAAATAGATGCTACAATTTCATTGCAAATTCCCATGAATTCGTTTAGCTAGGCTGATAAGGTTGATGGTAGTCCAATCATGCACCTCCAATGTAGAAAACCCTGCCAATTTCACACGATCTGAATGTAGTGATAAACTGATAAACCATTGGTATGAACTATATACCTTCAACTGAAACTCAATTTCTTACCACATTTCTTCCATCAACACTACCTTGTGAGCTTTTTTGTGATATGAAAACTGAGTGGAACCGATAGTTGATACAAAGGTGGTGGCCTCATAGCATGCACCCTTAACCTGCCCACCATCGTTGAATTGGTTTGGTCAACGCGTTTACTTTGCCACAAAACCAAGTGCCCCTGACCCTGATATCCATGGGACTGTGAAATCTGGCAAGCAGCTGAGGTTGGTTACCATATGAAATGTACAGGGTCGTTCCGTGGTATAAGATTAGACCCTTTATTTATCAAGTGTATCAGAATCACACCATGATCCGTTTGCATGTTTGATTCAGCTTTCCACATGTCCAGCCGGGTCCATTTTGACTCGATTTCCAGCGCAATTCTTAGGAATCCAGAGGAGACCCTGATTGCAGGGAAGGTTATGGGAGTTGGATCAAAACAAAAACCACCAACAGAAATGCTGCAGAGATTCCACGGATTACCCTCCAGAGAAGTAACATACCCGCTACCAGCTGGCACTTTTAAGCCGATGATTTTCCTTTTCCCGTTTGGTGGGATATGTTTACTTATCCTGGAGTTGTTTTTTTTAAAGAATCCTGCAACCTTTTTCTGTTGTTGGTGATGGAGGTTGGATGAGGGAAACGTCCCCCAGGTCCAACGAAGAAACCAGCCACATCCACACAGGACAACTACGTCATTTCAGAGTATGGTGGCGACTCTGAAGGCGACTGGTGATGGATTTTTTTTTGGTCGATTCGATGTTTGAGGTGGATGAAGGTTAACTGGCTTCCCTGTTTGAGGATGGGAAGTACGCCTCCCTGAAACTAATAGTTCGCACCTTCAAAATGGGCCAGATCATAAAGGAAATGCATCTTCCAACCATTGATTTTCAGGGGCTACATTGGTTTAGTGAGGAGATGTTAAAGAGATAATCCATATGAAACAGGGGCCAAACAGCAGATGACATGAACGGGGGGATGTCCTTCTCATTCCAGCCAGAGGTCCAAGGTGGTAGGTAGCCCTGGCGATACGCCCTGGAAATTTAAGATATGGATAGATATGGATATTTTGGATACTAAGCTAAATAGGGAATTTGTAAGAAGGTGTTTCCTCTTGAAATATGGCAGTTTTATATGTGTTTGGTATTTATCATGTGTTCATAAGTGTCCAAGTCTCCTCAGGTTTATTCCCGATGGGCTGCTAAAGATTGGACATTTAAGACTCCAAAATCTCGTACCCTACCCCTTTGGACGGAGGTTTGAGAAGAGATGGAAACTCATCTCCGCGTTGGTGATTTTATAAGGCAGTATGGTAGTAAATTTGTACTTGTTGATCCACGATAGAATTCCAAACAAACTAGTTGACTTACATGGAAAATCTATGAACATTTTTCATGTTTTACTAAGATTTCACACATCTCAACTGATGCGCGCCGGCTTTCTGAACGACCAAGTTGGTAGCATTTTCATGTTTGGATTTTCGCCCTTGAGAGGTGAAGATGCTGCTGAAAGGGATAAGATGAGGCAGAAAAAGGCCGTTCCAAAGTGGTGTGTCCTTTGTTTGCAATTAGAGTTGCTGGTCCAATGGTGGTCTTGGTGGGATTTACAATCAAATAGAAGGTCATGTAGAGGAAGATCTCCATCTATATCCAGTAGCGCCTGCCTATCCTTTCACTTGGTTCAAAAAATGGGCCCGATACCAAACCTGCCACCACATGGTAGTAGCATGCACGATCTACCTTTACCATTTGTGATGCCTTTCAACTGGGTCAAGTGCCTCCTCAAAACGGCACAACGATGAGCATCGATGTGATGCAGGGGAGTGATGAGTGTAAGCGATTGGGATGATGGCTATTTCCCGATCCTAAAGGAGTTCGCTTAGTGTGAAGCCCTTTCTCGAATCTTCAGTCAATTGGCATTCGCCTGAACTTTGTTGGAGTGAAACGAAGCCCTTCTACACCTCAGCGTTGAGGTGAACTACATTTCGGTGGTGCAACAGCAGCAGGGTATTGATCCTGATTCCATCTTTGGACGTGTGCCAAGATGCGTACCCCAACCAAACAGGGATGAAGTGGATGAAAAAGGTGGAAGGAATTGTTTGGGAGTCGGGTTGGAAATGTCATAAATGTTATTGGGTCAGTGAATCATATTTGCATATGTGACATGAAGAACCGTGCCACCTTGCCTATCATGCCTATCATTGTGCCATCATTTGCACTTATAGGTGTTGAATGCAAAGGAAATGACCACACATCACACCATCTCACACCCACAGAAGCGGGGGGTTCCTGGCACCATGAGGTAATGGATGATGTTTTCCAGGAGTCATTGTACATGCAGGCTTTGGTGGCAGGGATGGAGTGGGAATCATGACCAGCTGCAAATCCCCCACCCTTCTTTCAAGAACATTGGCAGTTGTGCTTTTCCCATGTCATGTTATTTTTTTTTACAGAAACATCAAACAAGTCCAAGGCAATCAAAGGCATGTGTTGTTTGGGCTGTGTTTGTGGCCTTGGAGCAATCTAAGCAGCTCCAAAAGGCTCGGTAACCTTCTCCCCCCCAGGTGGGCAAGAAGCGTCCCGCACGGCGACGCGGCTCCAGCGGCGACTGGAAACGCGACCGCTTGACGCGGAACGAGATCCGAAGCTACAAACAGAGGTGGAACGAGATGGCAAGAGTTTCGGGATGTCAAGTCATTACTGTGGGGTTTTGTGTGTTGTGGCATGGAAAGCGGATTTAAGACGTTGATTTTTCAGCGGTTGGGTGTTGGGGAGTTTTCGAGCAGATTCTAGCGGTTGATATAAGTCGTTTGACAAAAGAGCGAATTCAAGGGAAATGGAGCCTGCAGAAGCAGCAAGGATACCAGTGACAATAGGAATGTTTCACCATGCGTCGATCAAGTTTGGATCCGAAATTCCTGGGAATGAATTCAGGCCTACAAAAAATTGATAAAAAACCTGCGGATCATTTAGATGCATTTGGATGCATTTAGTCCAGAGATGAGCTTTGCACTAGGACTATTTGACTTTTGAAGGACTTATCCTTGGGCGTCTTTTCCTCAATTTTCTATTTTTCGTATGTCTTTTTGATCGGACATGATTCCACAATCTAGTGCTTGCAGATGGTGACCTGGTGACCTTCCCTCCCCAAAATTCGGCTGCCAGGATGGGTCACAAACGAAGCTTCTTAGCTTCAATGGGTCGATCGTTTGGGGGTTGTGGGCTATGCCAATGGAGTAGCTATGTTTACTTCCGTCTTTTGATTGCTATAATGATGATTGCTATGATGATGACGGTGATGATGATGATGATGGTGGTGATGATGATGATGATGATGATCATTGCTATGATGATGACGATGAAGAAGAAGAAGATGGTGGTGATGATGATGATGATGATGATGACGACGACGACGACGACGACGACGAGGAGGATGATGATGATGATGATGATGATGATGATGATGATGATGATGATGATGATGCTGGCGGCGCCTGCGAACATCAACATCCTTGGCGAGTCTCGGTCTCGTTTTGCATGATGTGAAGCGCCTGTATTGCCTGTAGTGACAGTGCCAGGAGTTCCCCCAATGCATTTTCTGTACTGTATGTGCCTACTTTACAGCTTTCAGCAGGTTCTTCTAATGGGGAGTGTGCCATCCGTATTCACAAGCAGTTGCAAAAAAAAGGGTTCCATCATGACTTCACCTAGAAATGTTCGGCCCTAAATTTTTGGTTGGCGACAATCCTAACATATTTTGGTTTAAACGCCTACTGAAGTGGACCTAAGGAGGGCAGAAGTAGATTCATATCATCAATGTCCTGTTTGACACTCCACTGGCCGAAACACAATTGGGGCTCAAGGGCTCGGTATCGTCGGGTTTGAGATGTCCACATTCTCCCGACTGCTGCTGTTGTTTGGAGCTTCGCTGGCAGACAATGAGACGCAAGGTTTGAGTGGACCCTGGCAGGGTCCTTGCGCACGGGTGATCAGTTGCCCAGGCTGACGCTTGAATTCGCTGCCCAAAGTGAAGGTAGGGGTGGGGAGGGATGGCAAGTGAAAAAAAAGCAGAACAAACGTCAGAATCACCCCAAGGTGTCCAAAACGATGTCAACCCCCAAAAATGTTTTATCCAACAGTTGGCATTAGACCTATTTTACATATTTTTACATTTGAAGTGTTATTTTTGTCCCAAGGCGAATTCCACGGGAATTCCCATAGCTTCAACCACTGTTGGGTTGCTTGAGTTGAAGATGATGAGATCTTTGTGTCGGAAGATGGGGTGGTCTCGAACTGGATGGGCATTTCTGGGTAAAGATTCCTCCAGCATGCCTTGAGAAATGAGTGAATTGAGTAAGGTGGTTATGACAAGGCGTATGAGACAATTTTTCCGGTCAAAAGTATTTTGTTTGGCATTTTGTGCTGTATCTTAGTTCAATTTCATTGAAGAAAGGGCCTTTCAATCGAGCTACCAAAGCTTTGACACTTTTGGTTTTGTCGGGCTCATTTGTTGTTGTGAGTGCTTTTTCTTTTCCCTCTCTTCCGCGGCAAAAGCCTCCCAAAACAAAAGGCCTTTCTGAAAGAGCGTGGGCACGTGGATTCCTATCCCTTAGTGGAAGTGAGCTGGCAACGGGGACACGATCCCGAAGTGGAGTTTTGGAATTGTGATGGGCGGCCTCCAAGCAAGTTAAAGGGAGAAAAACCTGCTTTGACCGTGGCTTTGTCACCTTACGAAACGACAGAGTTGCATTCTTTGCTGCATCTTCGGTATCCGACTTGGTAGTTGTTTTCAGTTTACCCTTGTTGAAGGGTAGTTTTCTTGGGTATTTTATAAGCAACCAAAAAGGACGGAACAAAAAACCTAGGGCAACAGGAAGCACAGCCACGGTGTATGAAGAGTCACATTTCCCTGAGCAATCCCATCATACTTTCCATGAGTACACCCTATGTAAGTCCTTTTTGGATTGTTTGAAACCATTTTGATCTCTTTTGGCCGGGTGTTTTGGAGGTAGGCCTAAGTTTGTCCACCAACGGGGAGGGTGTTGAAACATATCTCATGATTCTGACAGGTAGAGACGTACATGCGCGCACCTATCCATTCTGCTTTCAATCAACCAATCAATCATTCAATCAATCCTTCGTTCTTTATTCCTTCATTCTTTCATCCCTTCCATTTCTTCATTCACTCCATCATTCACCATCCTGAAATTGGACCTGTTTTTCCAGCTTAGAGCTATGCCATATGCTTTCATGGCAAAGCTACCCGCTGTGCCCATCTGTGCCCAGGCAATGTCATGGCATTTTTCCAGCCAATGGAAGCCCTGCACCCAGAGCACAAAGCATCCAGGAAGCGTGTCAACTGGTTCCAGAAGTGTCCACTTGGTCGATTCGCTGGGTGCTGGCTGCTGGAACCGCCTTGTGTGTTACACTGATGTTGCTCTTCCGCTATTGTTGCGGAACAGCGCCCAAAGTAAAAACCAAATTGGATGACTCCGTTGATTCAACGGAGCTTGGAGATGCATTGTAAGTGACAACAAAGTTTTGTCGCCGTTTTATCTGATCCAACAGGGTGACAAGACTGGGCACCATTGAGGCCCCAAAGATGTGGTGAAATGTGGTGGTAGGAAGATTGTCTTTTTTGATGGTGCTCTTGGCGGGACAAAATGCCTGTCACTTGATGTTGGTATTGCTGATGATGTTGCCACTCACCCAAGGTCGCTTCAAGAAATTTCAAGTAGTAAGTAGATGTGAGAGGCAACGAACGGAACTACTTGTTGTTTTCTCATGATTCATTAGTTGCTTCTGATTCCGTGGGCTTCAAGATGAATGTTGTGTGTATGCAATATGTACAGGTATACTCTTGGATGCCATAGGTGCAACTACCCTTGGTCATATTCCTCTATCTAGTACATCGTCTTGGAATCAAAGATGACCAAATGAAAGATACGTCACTTGAGAACGTTCTTTGTCTTCAGTAACAACCTAAACCTCGTGAGAAAGAACTCCTTGTGGCATGCGATCATCAATCTCAAACCGCGAAACGGGCAAGATGGGCAACTGAATGCACATACCGACAAATTTGTGCTTGGCACCAGAAAGAAAGTCTCCATGTGCCATTGGCAAGCTACGATGGCCGAAAATCTCCATGTGCCAAACAAAAATTGAGACAACTCTTTGTTGAGACATCGAAGTTAACTAGTAGTAGTTAGTTGACATCTGTTGGCTACAAGTCCGTATGGGTTTTCTGAAACAAAACGAAGATCATGAGATTTCTGGCGTCCAGCAGTGCCAAAAATCAACGTGAATCACCGGAGGGGCTGACTCCTAAGGGAACAAAAAGTGCGGATGAAAGTTGCGGATAAAACTACTGAAAACCCAGCATCCACCATATCTTTCAAAGTTTGTTCCAATGCTCCATGAAAAGCATGCAAAAATATAAATCAACAGAAAAGTTAATGCAGTGAAATGCTGGCCCTTTCAACAGGAACCACATCTCTTGCCGCTTTTGCTACATCTTTTGAGGTTGGGATCAGCTGCCCGAACGATGTGCCTAGGCGCGATCGTGGTTTGTTAGTGGAAAGTGCGGGTAAAGTCACTTCTACACCATGCCAACACCCATGTCAACCTGTGGTTGTAAACACGAAATCCTGCACCAGTTGATATGGAGAATGTACCATTATTATCCATTATTCACAGGACTTAATCCATCTCAGGTGGTGCAAGATTTCTTCCATCAACAGTGTCACTTGTTATATCTTGTTATTATTGATCGCGTATATGTCTGTTTCTAACTTCGTGCTGGCCAGGCAGGGAATCTGCCGACCAATTCACTGGCAACGCCAGCCCCCCCGGCGTTGCCATTGACGTTTTTTTTTGCACGGTACTGTGGTGGCGGGAGGTTTCGGCATTGTGTTTGATATGAGAGAATAGATATATGGTGACATTAGGCACTTGCCATGGACACCTTGCATCATCTGACATGGATACATAGCAAACGACGACTTTGTTTTGGAATATTTGATGTAGACCTCTCAGCTGATGACACCTCTCCTGAATTCATGGGATATTACCAGGTGCTGCCATCCAGGCGAAACGGCTTGATTTGATAAGGTGTTGTTTTTTTTTAGAAGAATCGTGGTCATTTTGATGAGGTCATTGAGGGTGTAGGGTGTGATATTTGTAGCTATATATATATAATTACTTGGTGATGGTTTCAAATATTTTTTATTTTCACCCCTACTTGGGGAAATGATCCAATTTCACTAATATTTTTCAAATGGGTTGAAACCACCAACTAGATATAATTACTGTATATTTTTTAAATTTATATATATATATATATATCTTACATTTTTTAAGATGCCCCAAACTGCAAAACCTGAGCTCCAAAACTTCGTTAGATGTGTCAGGGTTCAGTTGAAGGAAACTCCTGGGAGGAAACATGGTGGTGGTATTAGGACGTAGATTAGGATTCATTTTTGAAGGCTTAAACGGTGGTCAAGTAGGAGATCCTAAAATGGCTCCCCCAGTTTCATGTAGAAAATTCTGACCAGAGTGGCCACAAAAACACAACATCCCGCCGGCCCACCAATTCGCTACACCCGACGCTGAGTAGGGGGAAGTGGCGGGATCTCACGGCATTTCGCCTTGTTGTGATGCCGGCTGCATGTGCAAAAAGTGGAGCGTTGATTTTTGGTTTTGGAAAGTGGTGGTTTATTTTGCTTCTTCCGAGATGCACCAGTTGAAAGGAGGATGGATTTATTGATCTTCATTAAATCTTCATTGCTTCTGTAACACCAACATTTTGCAGGGCTTTCCATGTTTCATGTTCTATCGGCTGAGTCTGCTTGGCAGCACGGGTCCAAGCAGCCTCCGCCCAGCGTGCCGTTTTTAGCCGTTGAGATCATGCCCAAGCAGATTACTGACGCTCGGGCTAAAGGGGGGAAGGTTCATGGCTGTATAGAGCTCATTACCATGGCTCAGCACTGGATGAATGAAATGCCGCAAGTCTCATGATGGTGCTTTTTAGCCATTGGAGTTTTGTTCCTGGTGTTTTTCAATTTTGTTTTTTTGTAATCCTTGAGCGCAACATGAAACATGGCATTTTTTTTTCACCCATGACAGTTTCTCACTGTCATGTGATTTCGCAGAATTGGGGCAGCAACTCTTCCACCTACCCACAGGAGATTCGCCAATTCCTGCAGATCGCCAGGCGCAAGGCCTTTCTCGGGACCTGGGATGGGGATCCTTTTGCAGGTCTGAAGTTTGATGCCAACCCCAGCACAACAAGCAGGATTAAACAATTGGATAGAATCGGTTACTCATGGTTACTGTCAGATAAGCATAGATAAGCAATTGACCATTGACTGAAACTCCATGGATTTTTTGTTTGCAAGTGCATCAACAGTGTTCTCCATGAATGCTGGGTGATGGGAAAAGATGTTGAACATATATATATATAACTTAACTATATATAACTATATATTTATTTATATTTATATGTATATATATATATATTTTTATGATTTTTTATGTGTATATATATATATTTATATTTATATATATGATCCAAACAATGGTCCTACCCCCCATCCATACCCTTTCAAAACCGTTCCCTATCCGCTAAACGTCTCCAGGATGCCCGTTCCGTGAAGATCAAGAAGAATGGAACCCAGACCAAGTTCAAGATCCGGTGCGGCCATGGTTCCAGCCGTTGGTTCCTGTTGGTTCATGGCTGCTAGGGGTTGAAATTGCTTGAGATTTTCAGTCTAAAAATCTGGGGTCTGCCAAGAAACACTGGATCCTTGAATGCTTCACCATGACTGAGCTGCTATTGTTTGAGAAACTATGTTACTATAATGGTGATAGGTACATGAGGCACTGGCACATGTATCATCGTAAATCATATATGATCTATGCATTGGGAGGGTTTCATCCACTTGGTGGAAGCAATTGATGCCTTAAACTCAAAAAACGTGAGGGTTGGTGGGGATGGATGGGGAAGGCACATAACACATTGTGTGTAATGTAATGTAGGCGATCGGAGGACACTGGGACCAAGTTCTCGTCAAACCTCCATGATTGCCAATGTTCACCAGGTGCAGCAGGTATTTGTACACCCTCATCATGGCTGACAAGGGCAAAGCTGAGAAATTGAAGCAATCTTTGCCACCATCCCTGCAGAAGAAGGAGATTTGAGCGTCCGACGGTAGGGAAACGACCGCATTGGACGACAACGGCGGGTGATGCAAAAAAAATGCTACACAGAAGGGAGACCTTGGATTGGTCGAGTTCCAATGCTGAAATCATGCAATCTTTGGCTATCTTTTTTTTGTTGAAAAAAACTTCCATAAGATCTAAGCTCACTTCAATTTTTCAGGGCTTCTGTGTTTTTGATTGATTTTGAGTTGATGGCAATGTGGATGCTATTTATACATGTATCTGTGATGTGCTCAAAGTAAGTGTAGCCGGATGCGGGAATGATTCGAAATAGTGGCGCTGAAGGTGACCTATATCAGCCTATATATGCGGACCGAATAGTCCACGCAATCCCCATGTGCACATCATGTGCACGAATGCATGTCGGTCCACTGTGCACCCCATGGCCATCCAGGATCAATGTGTATCAGTTGCGAAAAGAATGCATTGGCAATTGACATTCAACACTGTGACTATATCATCTCGAGCCCACTATCATAAGCAGCCTAAGCAACCTAAGCAACCCAGGATCAAAGCCCAACTTCTCCAGCAGGCACGGTTTTTCACGTCACGTGTGCTTGCGGTACACACGCGATGTTTGTGGGTTGGTGAACCTGACGCCAACACCCCATGGGTGGCGCGCTGTGGCTACGGGAATGACCGTGTACCTCGGTGACCCAGGGAACGCGCAGAAACTGCTTAAAGATGCTGGCTCTCTTATGAATTTTGCCACCTCCTAAACAAAGGCAGTCTCTGAGCGTCGGATGCATGATCAGCTACATCAGTTCTGCGTTTTTTTCTCTAGATCCATGTTTTCCAGGGGTTTTAAGATGCACCTGCTACCAATTTGTCACCCTCAAATCCTGACACCACATGAGGATGGGCCCCATTTCGGCATGGTCGCGCCCACATTCGCCAATGTTAGACATGGTTGGCCCTCAATGGAGGTGGCATTGGGGATTTTAAGTTGACACGGTGAATGGAAGAAAAAATCACAATGCTTGGGTGACACTTTCACATCATTTCACAATTTCAGATTTTAAACTTTTTCTCATTTGGGGCTTTCTGTTGATTTTTTTTCAGATTTTAATTCTTTTCAATCATTAGGAGCTTTCTGTTGAAGTCTCACTTTCGAAAAACCTCAAAGAAACGCATCTTACACATCGCCGAGTTTCCAGGACGCCTCCCTGCAGCAAGCCGCCCTCCCGGCCGTCCTCTGCTCCACGGATACGTCCTGGCTCAGCACCGGTAGGGCGCAGGTGGGGTCAACAGAACTCTAGGGAAGTCGGTGAAGGTAGATAGGTAGATGTGGTGATGATTGGAGTAACATGGAAGGACATAGAGACTCGAGACTTTATTCCAATCAGCGTTTCAATAATATCATCTGTCTGACAACTATGTTATGATTACTTGATATTAATTGTTGAGATTGCTTCTGCACATTCTGCTGGTGGTCATATTTTTTCCACCTTCTTGGGAGGCTTGGACCACCACTCTGGCGCCCCGAATTGGAGCTTCCAGAGAGCCCCAAGCGCCCGCGCTCTGCTCCCTTACGGCGCAGCGCTTCGCAACCTGCTGCACCAGCGGCGCCGCTGGAGGGAGGCGTCCAACGGAAGTTGGGCCCACCGAGGAGACCGGCCAGTGCAGGGCAGCTGCGCCCAAAGAAGGTGCAGCATATGCAACGGAGAAGTGTACCTCAACTGAGTTACTGTATGCTTCTCCCAGGTCCACGGTGCAAGAAAAAAGAACATCATGAACATGCATGAAACACTTAAGGTTCGATTCGATCTCGTGGAAAATGGTGGGTCCATGTTTTCAAAATGACGTGTGGTGAAACCAAAGTCAAATACATAAGATTGAGATAGTCCTGCGTACTCTACTATACACTCCGTCATGATAAACTAACAGTTTAACATAGTTTAACATGGCAGATTTCAAAATCCTCATTTTCAACAGGAATTACATTTTCATGTTGGATCCCATGTTCCACTGCTCTAGGAAAAACATGTTCCATCATGTTCCATTTTCATGTTTGATCCATCATTTTCAATAGGAAATCCCTAAGGTGCCGATGACTACCCCCGAGCATGTGAACCTGGACGAGAAGCGTGGCGTTTTAGCCAGTGTGGAGCTCTGGAGCAACAACAACAACAACAACGACAACAACAACAGCAACAACAATATGTTTGTCCTTGTCGTCGTCGTCATCGTCGTCGTCGTCGTCATCATCGTTATCAGTATCATCATTGTTATCATCATCATCATCATCATCATCATCATCATCATCATCATCATCATCATCATCATCATCATCATCTTTCCAATCACTTTTTTTGGACCATTGTCACCAATGCTCTTCGAATCTTTCTCAGAAAAAGAACATACGTCAAATCATTTTAGACCTTAGTCCATGCGTATTCCAATCACTTCTCGCAAAACAAGAGGGCAAACACCACGGTGAATCTCCTTCCCGTATCTTTCACCACCTTTCGAGCTGAGCTGAGCCCCCCAGCCCAGGTCCAGATAAAAGCTTAGCCTTAGCAGCTGCTGAAGTCCAAGCCTTGTGTGAAAGCTGTAGAGCATTGATGCAGAATCCGTCACTTGGAAGGATAATTTTTGGGTGGACAGACCTGTAAAATGGTGGTAAATGGTAGGCTAAAACTCTATGAAGTCTGCCCCCGAAATGGAGATAACAAGGCCTGGGGACAAGACCATGCAGAAAAAAACCACTGGTGCTGATGTGAGATCTTTTTGTGGATGGAATTTGGTCCAAAATTCAAGAGTGAAAGCCTTTGCTTCATGGTTCAATGATCAACCAATTTCAGGAGGTTTAGGAATGGAAAAACAATTCAAAATTCCAAGGTGAAACTCTGATGATTGACATTTGAAAACATGGATGCTTCTTGAAGGTATCGCACTCCATTGGTTGCAGCCAACCTTAATGATGAGAAGGAGTGTATTTTTGGGGGTGAGGGGTGAGGCTACTTTTTCTTGGGCCACTACCGACGACTAAACAATTAAGATTCAAGAACAAGCAGTTGAAAAGGTAGTTTTAGACCCTGGAACATAAACATCTGGAATCCCAAAATGGAGGTTTGGTTCAGATGACGTTCCTTTCTCAAGGGGGTGATTTTCAGGTTCCTTGTTAGTTTTCGGGAGAGTCTTCTACACCGAATGAAGACGACTTTTCCATGACTGAGAGATTACCAGATGTGAAAAAAACCGAGATGTGACACCGAAAATAGGAAGACGATGTGTGCAAGTGTCGCAGACACATGTTGTCAATTTTCATACATTCTTCACCTTCGCCAAGAAAAATGATAGATATTCTGCATGTTCGCACCATTTTTGAATCATAACTGAAAATTGCTTACGCTTTGGTCCACATCAAATTATTGGCAGAAACATGTTACTGTTGTTGGATCCAACTGAGCTCAATTTTGTTACAGGAGAGCAGACACCGAGCTCGAAGAAGCAACGTTGACACCCGACAAAAGAAAGGGATGGGAAGCTTCCTTGCCAAGCTGCAACGAAGAATGAAGTGCCACAAAAAATCCTCAAAATCCATTGGGTACAGTAACTTTGAATCTCAGTTCATGTCAAGGTCCAGTGAGAAAATCACAGTTACATTACCGTATATAGAAAGTCTTTCCTTGTCAAGTGCAGTACTTCTTCACACTGCTTTTTCAAAGTGCCTCTTCCCTCGAGACCTCCGGTCAGGAGTTCAAGAATTGTGCATGAAGGGTTTGAGTTCCTCTTTGCTTGCGGCAGAAAAAAACAATCATTTTTTCATGTAACTTTTTCCCTTTGAATACCAATTGACAGCCTTTTTTTTTCTAAGTTCACATTTGTAGAAATCTCACATTTATACGACACCCCACCCGAAGGATCTCAAGCGCTTCAAGTGACTTGGCTGACTTGGCAGGGGAGGCAGGGGAGATTTCACCCAAAGGCACAAAGGATTACTGGACCCTTCAATGGAAAGGTGAACCTGTTCTCGCGGGGTCCCCAGGTCCCCAAAATAGCTATATAGTTTTGAGGGGTCAGGATACTTGCCTAGTTGGACTGGGGAAGCATTTGGTATGATTTGAATTCGTGTCAGATTTTTTTTGGATACACATCTCCAACATGGAAATATGTTGGTGCAAACTGGTTTCACTTGCACTGCATGTAGAGCCATTTTTGGCCCATGCCAACTGGTGTCCCCTATGACATCAGTTGAATCTTGTGAGATTCTGAGACCCCAAGTTAGGCCCATTTAAGCTGAACGAGTTGGCGTGAATTGTTGCCAGATTCTACGGACACCTTTAGATGGTTCTAGAGATCTATCAGAATCTATCATCTCCAGAGATCTGCCTATAAGAATGTAATATCACTTTGTTTGTTAATAGGTGACATAGAAATGTTGGATACCTACATGCAATCCATGAACCCTTGCAGCTTTTTAAAAGGGCAGTTTCTTGGTGCGAAGGAAGAAACCTCCACGACCAGTTCCTGCGAATGTCTTCAAGGCCGGCGAAGAGAACTTGCCGATGCTTGACTGAAGTATTGAGTCACTTGGAGCAACACCTCTCAAAGATTCATGAAGGTGATCGTTGTGGCACCCCGCACAAACAGGGGATGGATGATGTCTTCATTTACAACGCCATCCGGT
Organism: Breviolum minutum Mf 1.05b.01; assembly: GCA_000507305.1. Classification (NCBI taxonomy): domain Eukaryota; class Dinophyceae; order Suessiales; family Symbiodiniaceae; genus Breviolum; species Breviolum minutum. Next base: position 80,288 of record DF240325.1, on the reverse strand, counting down.
GATGGTCTTGCTTTTTTCCAATTTCAAGATGGGACTTGGACTGTAACATCGCCCCAACTAGGTGGAATTGTAGCCTCAAAAATAGCCGGACATTTCAGGTGAAATAGTGAAACATCATTCACTGAAAGGTTGGTGGTTTAGGATATTCATAAGGCGTGGCGGCATGGCCATTATAAGACTCCTTTTCCAATTATCATATATAATGCTTTCGTAGAAACCTTGCGGATACGTAATCAGCACGGTTTCGAGCCACCAACTGACCATCTAACCATAACGAAGATGCTTCACTCTCCAAATCACCAAGGACCTCCTGAAAATGCCACCCTTTTACCAATCCCCTTGCTGTCGCCTTGCTGTCGCCTTCCAAGGAGTTGGAGCCAAAACGTCTTGACGACGCTCAAAGGAGATCCCAAGGACGAAATGGAGCGCTTTGCATCTCGTGTGAAGGCGCGTGTGGCTTGTGCTAAGGATGTGGTGCTTGAGGTGGGCGAAAAGATGTGAGGATACATGATGCAGATACAGCATGATACCAGTGCAGTATTCTTTGAAAAACAGGCGCGTCTATGATGACTTGCTCTTTTCCCAGATGTGTTGCAGCTGGATGCAAATCATTGATGTAAACATGGATCAATATGGAAGTGACATTCAGCCATACCTTGAATATCAATATATTTCCAGTGTGTTTACACTGCCATGAAATCTACCAGGTGAAAGTGAATGCAGAGCCACCTCCCATTTAAGATAGTGTAGATAGCCTACTGCATACCCTGTAAGTCAAAGACCATTAAAAGAATAGTCCCCTGGAACTGTTGATTTTAAACCCGTACTAAAACAATAGTCCTTACTTGTACATAAGAATCTTTGAACTTCCAGTGTATATTGTTGCTCGAAAAAAACATACACAATTCCTGTTAGATCCATGCACACTCCATGGCCACGATCAGGAGGTCGATGAGCAACTGCGCGTATTGGAAGCATCTTGGCGAGGGAGTGTTCCTCTCCAAAACCAAGATAGCCCATGAAGAACGACTATAATATAAATGCACAGTAAGCAACATAACTACAGGGTTCAAGAGTAGTTTTTTTTTGTGGCATTTTCTCAGCGGCTATGATAAGGGTTGCTTGAGGTGATGAATGTGGTGGGATAATTGCTCTCAGTGCCATTTGCTTAGTTTGCTTTGTCTGAGGGCTGGCTGGGCGGACTGCGGGCCATTTTGAAAACAGACGCATGGGATGTTTCATTGAATGTGATGATTTCAATCAGAAAATTTCATAGGTCATGATGAGTTTCGCACGATTCACACACTTTCATTATTTGCGCCAGCCTCTTGAAATTACACCTAGACTTGTCCTAAACCACCCGTGCTCTCCTGAACTCTTCATTACCAATTCGTTTCGAAGAAGCCGAGGAAAAAGCGCTGGACATGGAACCGGAACTGGATGAACTCGAGGCCCAAAAGACATCTGAACAAACTGGGCGACTCATAGTAGGAGCATGATGAACCATGGCCTTTAAGTATCATCATCACCAAGATGACCTTCAAATGCTTGTACATTTCGAAAGGTATGTCATAAGTTATAAGAGCCATAATCATGCAGTCACAATTTATCATAGTCATCATCCTTTATGCTTTGTCTATTATGTGTTGTCCTTTCTTACTCACACATCATCCCTCACAATCATCCGTTGATTGTGTTATCCATCATCCACCATGCTTTGACCCATGATCTAGCATCTACCATCACCCAACACCAGTCCTCATAATAATTACCAGGATGATGATGATGATGATGATGATGATGATGATGATGATGATGATGATGATGATGATGATAATCATTAAATTATAATAAATTATATACTATGATGATTGTGATGATATTGATAGACTGATTGATTGGTTGATTGACTGACTGACTGACTGACGGATTGATTGATTGATTGATGGATGGATGGATGGATGGATGATGATCATGTGGATGATGACGACGATGGCAATGACGAAAGAAGCCATAAACATCCAAACACAAATAATAGAAAAAACATTCAAAAAGGACATGAAACACATCTAGACAATGCCTTAAGAAAGACGTCCTTGATTGAAATTGCCTACTTTTGGTGCATATATTCTAAGTATCGACACACCATAAATGGAAGGCAACGGTATCCCCAAGCATTTGCCGAATCGGCGAAGGATCTGAAACCAATGGTGGTGCGACGCAAGGACGGATCTGATTCTGGAGGATTTACCCCCGTGAAACGGAACGAATAGATGCCCAAAATGATGGGTCTTTTCTAAGGTATCTCCTGTCAAACAAGCCTATTTTGGATATCTACGTTAAATTTCAGGGGCGGTACGCATCAACCTAGATGATCTGGCTATTTCTTGCCCCCAAAGCTGTTGGGATACAAATTTGTGGACCTAGCTGGAGAGAAGATAGATATTATATGGTATTATTGGGATCTGGGATCTTGTATCTGGGAAATCACCCGCTGCTCCCTGGATCATCTAATGTGCAGGATTGCGGGAATGATTCGATAGATTTGAGTTGATATACTGATATTTACAGTACGTATACATTTCAATCATACATACATTTCTAATATACGTACATTAATATGCAGTACATTATGTGATGTAAAGACTTTTTGACAGTGTGTGAATAGTTTTTTTTGCACACAGACATTCATGTCAAACGCATGTGAAAACACTATCCTGAGCTCCTCCCGAAAAATTTTTGGTTTACCAAAGAAATAATCCTTGAAGAAACAACGAAAAGATGGGCCACATCCTTCTGGACGCTGAATTTGGCCATCCTTTTGTCATCCATTTTGCAATTGATCCTTCCAGGATAGCATCAGCATGATGCGACGTTGGAGTCGTAGCATCAGTCCAGACGATTCGGCCCTCTTGGCTGAACTGCCACGGCAAGGCGCGAAATGACCGAGGGCCATGGTGTGCAAAGTCATTGTTGTTGAATTTGTTGTATGAGAAAACATGTTTCACATTTATAAGAAATACAGTCTAGAAAGATCTTTGAAGACAATGGACGACATATCAATTGGTATTAAAACTCATGGCAGTTATTGTACGGTTCATCAGTCGTGTATGGCATGATTCTTATTTCCATCTCGATTTTTATTGGTAAATAAGCTGTCCATCACAATGCAGTATATAGTTCTTCTCAGACAAATCATGGCATATTCAGCATAGTTTCAATCAATGAAAAAAATGTATCAGTATTCATCCTACTCATCCTTAGTTTTCATCCAATTTTTCATATCATAGTCAAACATATTTCCAGGTGGTGGTTTCAAAGGTTTTTTATTTTCACCCCTTGTTGGGGAAATGCTCCAATTTGACGAGCATATTTTTCAGATGGGTTGAAACAACCACCTCTTCTTTCAAAAAACAACATTTCGCTGACAGGAAGCCGCCGCACTGCCCATGTCGCTACCTTTGAGACCTTTGGTGCCATGGTGAAAATTCTTCGAACAGCTTCGAAGACATGGGGACATCGAATCATTTAAAAGAATCACATGTTCCGATATCTATCTTCGGGGTGTGTATATGACGATTCGTTGGGTGTATCTATAACTCCTATTAATTCCATGGAATTCTTGACGACCCGGAAAGGAACATGCAACTTATTATTATCTTTTTTAAAGGAATGGATTTGTCAAGTACCGGAAACTCAACCTCAAGCTTCACCTTTCCATCCCTTTTCAGATTTTTCGGTCGGTTGTTTTCCACCTCCCTACTCGATGGGCTCGGTAAAATGTGCGAACTTCGCATTTTGTGTCAACCTTGGAGGGGCAAAAGGTTTATATATCCCAAAAAAAATAGATTCAGGACCTCCTTTGATCAAAATGTCATCCTCCACACTCCCAAAAAGAGAATCCGCTAGCGTTTTGTTTTTTTCAAAGCTCACCGTGACTTTTTGTTTGTTTCGTTTGTTTTTGGGGCTGAAAAAACTACAGGCCGAATCATAGCATTGTTTTCGTTTGTTCATGCCAGTATGCCGGTGCATCGTGGTTTCCTCCCCAAGTCCGTGGCCGAGGCGAGGACTCAAGACGTCCCTCCAAAGACAGCACCGGCTCGATACGCTCCAAATCCTCGGCTGCTTAGTGGGAATGGTTTCCCATCACGGCTTGATGGCTTGATGTTTTTTTTTTGGGTGATATTCCCCATAGGAATTCGGAGATGTTATCAGAATGCGTGTTTTTTGTTTTTTGCTTGGGCACTTGCAGGATGTTTCAACGATTCAAAGGTTTTAGTGGAAAGTTGAGTCAAATTTTCAAGATGGCCCAGTTTCTACTGAAGCACGACTCTTGGGAGCAAGGGTATAGAGCTCCAGGGAATCTCCCAATATCACTTTTTTTGGTAGAAAAAGGTAATTTGCCAGGAACAATGCCAGACATTCACAAGAGAATACTTGTAATCTATAGCGATCCAGAAAGGAGTTTCAGTGGGATGCGGAGACATCAAAGCATGGAAGTAGTGTATAACCCCTCTTCCATTCCTGTATATAATCGATTCGGTTAAGATACAATTAGCATCTCCCCAAACCAAAAGCAAAGCAGCAAAGCAGCTCCTGGAACATGTTACTTAATGATACGAGCAGCAACAGTAATTATATGGCAATCTACACTATGTATGCATACAAAGTCATTACTTTCCCATCAAAGCATGGCACGTGCCATCTACTCAGACTCATGTTTTTCTTCATTCGTGTTCTGCACTTTTAGCTCAAGTCTATTGGCTCCAACCTCGCCATCCGCAACGACAAAACAAATCCGAATGTTTTAAACTGCGTCGATTGTCCCATTGTTTTTTTGGGTCATGGATTTGAAATGTGCAATGTTCGCTTTGATTTTGCACGTGGCACATGCCTCTGAAACCGCCTGTGAAACTTGTGAAACTTCTTTGCTTCAAACAGTGCACTCGCACAATGACATCGCGCATGAATCCCACAGCCAGAATGTCAAGAGTTCTTGTTTGTCCTTCATCCACATTCCCAAGACTGGCGGAGGCAGCATTGAATTTGCAAGGATCAAAGCAGCTGGTACTGAATGGAATCCACGATTGAGCCCAGATGACCGAGATGGCAAGTGCTTTGAGAAAGTGCGCCACGACAGACTGTCTCGATTTAAAGGAGATCACAGTCATCCGAATGCCTCCTTCCGTTTCTGGGGTGCCTGTGATGATCAGATCCAAGTGTTCTTCTGACAACGCAACATCGACGCATTGCCATTTCACGACTCGTGCAGGAGCACTTGGCCGTTGCTCTCGGTGGCACGTGCCACCAGGTCTGGATGTCACTGTCGCAGCGTCCTACACAAGAAATCCGTTCGACAAATCGTCCACATGTGACACTTTTTGTGTAGTGCGTGACCCATGCAACGATTTTTGAGCCAGTTCAGTTGGGATATCCGTTTTTGGGAAGGGAGCGAAGAGAGATGCAATGCTGAATCCTTTGAAGATTGGGCAGCCAGGAAATTGACTGGCTTGAACCTCGGTGTGGATTGTCATTATGTGCCTCAAGTCTACTATGTCTTTGAGAATGGTGACTACAAGCATGGCAGACAAATCTGTCGTCATGTCATCAAAACGGATGATCTTGAAACAAAATTTCCATCCTTGATGAAGCAATATGACTTCGACGTGAAGCTAGCCGGCCCGCATTGGCATTTTTTTGGCAAATGTGACTTGACGCCTACACCAAAAACTGTTGAAATGGTCAAGACTTTCTACGCTGGAGACTACTCGGCTTTCGGCTTCTGAGAGCGACAAACGGATGGAAAACACATGAAAACGAGCGACAAAAAGATATATAGATATGCCGCAAGAGTCTGATGTAGAGGGCGTCCCTGTGAGACGGCAAGGAGCCAAGCCCCATAGAGAGAGAGAGAGAAAAAGAGAGATGTACTATACATTTATATCAAAAGTATGGTGATATGCATTCTCCGTGCTCTTTGCCAGTGCCATCTATTTATTTTGTCCCAATGTATGCCCGTAAATGACGTAACTGGTGCCGTGTTAAACATGTCAAGGATATGCTGGACTTGATACTGAACGAACAAATACACTGACATGGGACCCCAAGATAGAGGAGGTACTGACATGGAGGATAGTTTCTAAAAGAGAGTTTGCTTTTCCATTGGGACTTCTTCAGGCTCCATGTTACTTTTTCAGCGGTGTCTAGCCACGATAACAATTAAAATCTATTAGACATAGAATTATCACAGGAAGTTTGGATGAGAAACTTCTGAGTTAGGGAGTTTTATACACCATTTCCACATGATTATACGATATCAAGCGCCCCAAAAAAAAAAGTCATTCAAAACCACCCAAAAAATAAAGTTCCACACCATCTCCAAACAAACCCTGCAGGCGAAACTCCCTGCCATTCTCTTCTCCAAATTTGCCATCCAAAAAACCCGAGGCAAGAAATGCCGTGATGTCGGAGCTGGATGGTTTATTGGATCATTTGACGATCGATCCCACTGAGGTCAGGGCTCAGCCGGCAATGGTGAGTTCCAGGGGCGTATGGATGAAAAATACCCGGGGTCCCGGGAGTCCCTTTCCATGGGAAATCCTGCTTGCTTAATCGGGATCCTTATAACTCATAATGGTTCATGAAATAATCCCTATATAAACCTTTTTTTTGGGGGGGGGTCATGAATGACGGGGGTGAGGATGATTTTTTTAACCTGTTTTTTTCCTTCTTGTTTCGGAAGATGAGTTTGGATGGTTTTTTGTGGGGGAACAGTGCTCGGGATTTCACGAGCCAAAGCACGAGAGATGAGGAACAAAAAACGTCTCTTTATGGGGATTTCACCTCCAGAACCGATGCAATGACCTATACCTGGTTGATTCATGTGGGATATACTCACCCAACAAAAGGGTCATTATATGATGATGTGGGGCCGGCCCTGAACCCTGCAAGAGTGGGAAAATAGTCATCATTATTAATTTTAAGTTCAGGGACCTTTAATATCCTTTAATTATTAATCTTCACTTTCCACTTTTATACAGTGTTTAGGCAGGACCTTTCAAGCAGAAAACTCCATTGATTGGATGGGCCACTCTTTGTTTCTGAAAATGGAAGGATGAATAGAGCGATTGCGGCAACAGACATCCCCCCGCAACCATGTTGCAGAAATTGGGATCCACTTTTGATTGAAATGGCCATCAATGATTTAAGGCCCCCCCCGTTTGACAACTTTTGCAAGCTTTCAGGAAGGTTTCTCCAAAGCCGAAGTCTCACGCTTGAAATCTGGCTTCAAACGCTTCACAATGCCTGGAACCATTGACGTTCACAAAGACGAAACTTGGATCTTGAGAGACTCGGAACCCCCAAATGGCTAGTACTTAGACAACCAAGGGTGGCATGGGGTGGGTGGGTGACTTTCATTACCCCAGCCATTGCAGGGGGCGTGATTTTGGTGTGGGGAAATCAGCAGAAAAGTTCCTTAGAATGCATCCATGAAAATCATGAAAGCTGAGCCCTGAAATCTCCCAATTTTTTGCAAAAACATAGATTCTGATTCTGTGGAAAGTTGATCATCAGGATTCCCTCGATTTGTGGAAAGTTGAACTCAGCGGCCAAAAATAAATCTAGGAAAAAATAAAGGATCACATCCTGGGACTGGGAGAATCTCTGATTTCTTGGCAATAAAACATGTTGAAGATTTGGATAGATATATCCACATGATTACGACATGTATTTTTGTTGTGTACATATATATATAATCATATGATATATGTCTTTATGTAACATGAAGCCACATCATACGCATCATCACCAACCTCATCATCACCAACCTCATCATCATCATCATCATCATCATCGTCATCATCATCAACATCATGATCATCATCATGATCATCATCATCATGATCATCATCATCATCATCATCATCATCATCATCATCATCATCATCATCATCATCATCATCATCATCGTCATCGTCATCGTCATCATCATCGTCATCGTCATCATCATCATCATCATTATC